>JAEIFU010001057.1:0-83722 GCA_018904235.1 Lordiphosa stackelbergi
TGCATTAATATTATTAAGTTTTTAAGGGTTTTAAGTAATAAAAATTCATTTTAAATATTGTCCACCAAAACAATGCAAACGTCTGACAGCTGCAGAAAGCCCAACAATGAGCAAACCTGCCAACTTCTTCCAATTATGGCAATAAAGTTTTCGAATTTCTAATTTTCTTTTCAAAATTAAGGATTTATGCTTTTAAACGAAGTAAAATTTAACAAGATTATGTGGATAAATGAGCAGTGTAATAAAATATGATTTAATAGGTTAATTCAATGAGTATCGAAAAATAAACCTATCGATAAATTATGTCGGCGATAATTTCAAACCACGAAATGGAAGACAAGATGTCAGCGGTGTAACTTTCAACTTCACTTTTTACATTCCCATTTTGATTTTTAAAAGTTGTAGGATGATTTTATGGTGAAAGCTACATTGAACTCCGGAGGGAAAAAGGCAGTAATGCCATATGGAGCAGCAGTTGCATATCTCGGCAGAAAAACAGCTTACTCTATCCAAAAATAAAGGATTGCATGTTCTGAAACTCTTGCAACGATTTTGTTTCCTGCGTCTGCTCCCAATATACAAAGCAATTAATGCAACCGCGGGCATTTTTGAATTTATTTTGTGCACTCCACTCACTTGTAAGCAACAGGGTTGTCAATACAAAATAATTATTTGGCGGGTCGAGTTTATTTTAATTCTTAATGATAAAATTGAGTATTATTGGCTTAAAAATTATTTATTAGTTTGGAACTCAGTGCATACCAAAAACGCTTTCAGCATTTGGTTTACAAACTTTTAAAATAATTTGAATTCAACATTTATTTAAATTATTTTGAAGCCGACAACCCTGCCGCCTGACATACAACGCAATAACTTCCCGATCCCGGCTGTTTTGCCAGCGACTCCGAAGCTAACAAAGAAATTAAAATCTCCGACATTTGTGGAACACCGACATTTTAGTTGGTTGTTTTCAAAAACAACTGACCCTAAATCTCTAGAGATTTCTGGAACACACATCGGTATAAAAGTTTTTGGCATTTTAGTAAAAAATAGAAGGTTTTAATTCATGCAAATTGACTTGGTTTAATTGTTTTATTGTTCGTCGTAGAAGGCATAGTTAACATTCAAACTATTCTATTGAAGGGCTCCTATGCCCTGCCAAATTTATTTTTGTGCCTGGTTTAGTTTTTTATACACTTGAAAGTGTATTATAAATTTTAGCAGAAATTATTGCAACGCATGGAAGAATCATCTCCCGACCACATAAAGTATATATATTCTTGATCAGCATGACGAGCTGAGTCGATTAAGCTTTTGTCCGTCCGTCTGTCCGTCTGTCTGTTTCTACGCGAACTAGTCCCTCGGATTTTGAGTTATCGAGCTGAAACTTTGCACAGAGTCTTCTTTTTACTGCACGCTGCTAATATGTCGGAACCGACCGGATCGGATGACTACTTCTTGTAGCTGCCATACAAATGTTCGTTCGGAAAATGGATTTTAGTAAGAAAAACTGGTTTGTTCTCAATATTACCTGCTCTTAAACACGGTCATGGGTAATATGTAATGTTTTTAAGCTGATCTGAAAGATTGGTCGAAGTCGCTAACCGTTGGGGCCAAGCTATTTCAAGTGTATAAAACTTCAGTACAGACGAAGTTAGCTTTGCCTTTCTCGTTTTTGATTGACTTGGGTTGAAAAATAGTGCACGAGTCAAAAATAAATCAGTTGAATGCAAAAACCATCCTAATAAATTGTACTTCATACTGAAGATATACACATTTTCTAAAGGTACTTTTCCAGAATCAAAAACTAGCAATTCCGCGATTTCTTGAAAACGGCCTTACTAAAAATCTGATTTGGATTTTGGACTCAGCGGGGGGACTTACATAGAATTTGTAAACTAGTGTTATGAGCTCAGTACCGATATTGGCTGCAGTGTATTCAGACCCGACGTTTTATACTTTGTTAACCCATGACAATAAAAATAAAGTGCAAGACATTCGAAGGGATTTCCATGTCTATTTAACACAAAACAATTTTAACACGTCAATTAAACACACGTAATTTTAACACAAAACAATTTCCACACTAGTCAATTCAACACGCATCAGTTCAACATAACACAAATTCAGCACTAGGAATTTCAACACACCAATTGTAACACAATACAAGTTTACCTAAGCAATTTTAGCCAGCTAATTTAATCATTCGTCAATTCAACACACACAACAACCCAAGCACGAAGAAGCAGAATTACAGTGATCCTATAACCTCTAAGACAGAATTCATTGATGTAAAATAAAATTAAAGCTATTTGCTAGAATAAAAGTATAAGTGTTTACTACAATCCGTGAATTTTTCGTGGACCCTTAATTCCTTGACACGTAATTTTATCAGCCATTTCAAATTTAATACCCATCTATCTAAAAATCAGAAAAACTATGGGTAAAGTATAGGATGACGCAATAGGTGTACGATTTATTTCTTAAATTTGTGGTTTTTATCAATGTAGTACTATATTCGCTTGTGTGGCCCTGCATTTTAATATCGCTTGTTTAGAAAAATAAAAAAATTAAATGACCTATTTTCTACTAAAATTGTTTTTAGTATAGTTTGGAATGCTGAGCTCGAAAATCTATTAAAATATAAAATAGGTGTAGTAGAAATTGGGTTTCTTGGTTATAAAATTGTGTAGTATATTTTAGCATTCTTTGCAACGCATGTGTTAAGTAATTGATAATATAGCAATTGGAGACTGATTCTGCTCATAACTTACTTTCTATTTTCTACCAATGTTTGTTCCTTTTGACCGACTCAATGAATGTATCCATTGATGAATAAAAGACTTGTGTTTCTTCGTAAGGCGTCCACACTGTTGCTGTGGAAAATTAATGTATGCAGTGGTTTTTCAAACTGAAGTAAAGCGCGCCGCCGAGCGCAACCTTTTTTTCAAAATAGCGCGATTTTGCAAAAAAAAAATTTGTTTACAGCGCAATCTTTCCTATGTAATCTTAAAAATCAACAAAATCACAAGACAAATGCATCTGTGTATATTATATAATTACATTTAATTTTTAACCTTTTTGCAATGCATTTTAAGTTATTGATTATATCAGATTGGGCACCAAACTACACACAATATTTTTCAGCCTTTCATCGTAGTGACAATATTTCTTTCGATTTTTCTACTGAATGCTGGTCTAGAAATGCCTTGTAGTCAGAGAGATATTTTAATGTTTGAATTGTGATAAATAATTTTGTTAAAAATGTCTAGTGATGAATTTCTTCCTGTACTAAATTGACGAATGTTAGATTGAACTGAATCGTTTGTTTTTTTGACGTGTTGTATTGACATGTGTTTAATTTGAATGTGATAAAATTGATTTATGCTGAAATTGTGTGTGTTGAATACGCATGTGTTGAAATTGCTTGTGTTAATTTTGTGTTGTGATGAATTTGTGTGTTAGTGAAATTGTATATGTGTTAAGTAGACGTGTCACCATTCGGAAGCGCCAAAAAAGTTCCTTTGAGAGTTTCAAAATTCAACTTTTAGGCCCTATTCTCCTTCAGATTGCTGTTTTTGGACCTTTTTTTTAAAATTCTCATTTGAAAACGCAAAAAGATATTTGAATTTTGTTTTTTTATTGAATTAGTAATGAATGAAAGAAAATAAAATGTTTTTCGCCGCGATACGGGCTGTTCAAAAAGTAATGAGACTTCAAAGTTGGTGGTGCAAAAAGGTGTCATCACGGCGGCCTGATTCGGGTCTCCGGAGCGTCTAAAAAAAAATATAAAAAAATATAGGGTTATGATCAGCATATAAATGTAATTCTGGCCCGAAGTAAAATAAAAATTTTGCGATTTTTTTTGCACAAAATGGCGGCACTTGAAATTGACAAATCAAATTTGACCCATTTTTTGTAGTTTAGTGTAAAAAAATAGTAAAAAAATCGCAAATTTTTATTTTACTTCGGGCCAGAATGGTGACAATTCTACGTCGATTAAACTTTGTTTCATCAAATCAGTTCAGTAGAACTGGCGGAATCGTGGACGCCAGCTCGCAAAACGTGGTTTCGAGATAAACTCGTTTAAAGTTTGAAGTTCTTTTTTGCCGGGAAATAGCAAAAAAATCAGAATTAAAAAAATGCAGTTTTAGAATGGTGACAATTCTGCGTCGATCGCATATTATTTCATCAAAATCGGTTTAGTAGAACTGGAAAAGTGGCTTGGCGGTCCGAAAAATTGTGCTGAGAAAGTAACCAAAAATATTACGGATATTATATACTTACAGATATCGACCCCTGTGCGCGAAAACATCGTATGTGCCATTTTTTGAAATTGACATTTTGATGCCAATTAGTTCTAAATCCACCAACTCATCATCTGGTAAAATTATATAGCGATAATCGTTTCGGTTTCGGAGATACAGCAAAATCAATTTAATCGTATGTGCCAGTAATGAAATTTTCTTGTGGGCGAAATGATCGTATGTTCCACACAATACTGATATTCAACAGTCTGGTGAGAAAATAGCTAAATTGGCAGTGCTGATGGCAATGGGGTGAGTGAGGAGAGCACGCTCTTACACCTTTGCGCTGTCAGTAACAGCTTTCTCAGATGGAATTTTTCAAATTTGTTTCATCCTTCTTATCTTGTTCTCCTGTTTTCAAAATAGGCAGTAAATTTGTGCATTTTGTTCTGTGGACGTTAGTTGATCCTAAACATAGATGGCTCCTCACAATAAAAGGCATCAACAGAAAATAGAACCCTTAAATCATACTTCGAGAAACTTCCTGCAGTGCTATCCCTTAATTGCAGAGCCAAAAGCAAGCGTAGAGATTGGTATGCTTAGCCCTTATGTCTTTTCAGTCTATACTGCGACAGTTGCGTTGGTCAAATCCAAAAATAAAGCTATGTTGGCGAATTCATTACTTCCCAGTAAAAATTAAATTGAACATAAATTCGTTGCACATCGCCAAATTTTAGAAAAGTTCAAGTTCAATTGAACTACAATATGGTTATTTCGATAGTTCTCAATCTAAATTTTCGAGAAAGTAAAATCAATATAACATCACCTTATGTACGTATTTCGACCAAAAAAATATCTTGACTTACAAAACCTTTTTTTTTTTAAATAGTATTACACCAAAATATCATGATGAATTCTTAAATCTGCAACATTCGTCAAATTTAAAAAGTCTCTTTTGGTTGAGTGTGACGAGGAAGACTAATCTATTCATTTACTTTGTTAAAATAAGACTTTGTTAAATTGAAAATTTTTTTTTTATTTTAGTTTAATAAGTACAATGTACTTAGTACATACTTGAAATAAAAATGATAAATATTTTATTTTCATTGATCTTTCATAAAAAATATTCTTCTTATTTGTTTTTATGTATTTTGTACAATTTAGACCTATTTTACAAATTATGTAAGTGCCAGTCTTGATGATGCATTAAAAAATTGAGTAGGCAAAAACATCTATGTGCCAAAAACCAGTTATTAGGAAAAAGAACAGTTTTTTTCACAAAAATAGTTATGAGTTTAGTTAAATAAATAGATAAATGTTGCACATCTAAAGATTGGTAGTGATGTTGCCAGCCATCATCGAAAAGTAGAAAAAGCCTCTCCTGTAAAATTTAGTTTTGTCACATGCGATTTTCCGCGCACAGGGTCGATATTAGTCGGCGATGCCGTGCATACAGCGGACCTTCCTCATCTTCAAAAACTGTTTTCAGGGCAGTTCCTGTTCTGCGTGCCATTTATCCTTCTTTAGATACGGCCGCAGCTCTGAGTTCCTGAGCGGATTAATCCAGTCTGAGCATATGTAGCATAGCCTTCAATATATTTTTATATTATTCCTATATATAAAATTTTTTATTTTTTATAAATTTTTGTTTAATTTTTTTTTTTATTTTTTTCTTTATTATATTTTTTTTTTTTTTTTTTTTATATTTTTCTTCGAAAATTGTCCAAGAGAACATACATCGACAAATTTTTTAAATTTTGGAGAGGTCAAAAAAACGGAGACTTAAAAATATTGCCCTGACTATACTTTCAGTTCCATCATCTCAGATACCAGTTGAACGGGGCCTTTCCAACATTTAAATTTGATCCTACTGAACCCCCGGACTGAACCTAAAATCCATATTTTTGAGGTCCCTCAATCGGAGTGGGAAAAGTGCTTTGAAAATTGGTTTGAGCGAATGCAAAAGTGCATAAATTTTCATGGGGAATATTTTGAATACCAATAAATGTATTTTCATTTAAAAATGAAACAAACGAACAAAGTACACAGTTAAACCATTTTTTATAATCGAACCTACTAAAAATTAAACACATAATTGCGGGAGCCTGTCAAATATGAATTATGAATACCCATCTTCTAATTTGGCCAAGAGTTTCAAAAAAAAAAACCTAAATTAATTCATAGCCTACTTTTGTGCGAAATCCACAAAATGCAGCCATCAAATTAAAAATTTCTAAAGAAATCATTTTGATTAATTTGAATCGAAATCGGATTAATGTAATTGGATCTTAAATGTTTAATGAATGAGACAATTAACGTGGATTTTCGTTGTTATTGTTGTTGTTGTTGCTGTTGTTTCCACGGCAATAAAATGAAAGCTTCTCTCTTTCACACGCTTGTTTTTGGCTTTGCCTTTAGGGCTTTCCCCATTCCCTTGATACTCCTGGTCATCGTCATCCACATCCATGCACACATTTGGTGTGGGTCAATACCAACACTGGGCTGACTGGTTGGTTGGTTGGCGATGCGACGTTTTCGGCTTTTGACCGTTGCGGTCATCACCTGTTACTTTCACTGACTGACGACAAGCACGAACACGTTTTGTGCTTTGTGTCGTCTGTCCATGGAGGGGAGGGGGAGGGGAGCAATGCGAGGTTAATAAAAATTACAAATAGCAGAGGGCCCGCTTACCAATAATCGCATAAATTAGCAATGCTCTGGCACAAAGAGAGTGACAGAGTGAAAGAGACAGAGAGACAGAGACAGAGAAGGCAGCGGAAGTCTTTTCACTTGGCTCTCACTTTCGTTGACTGTCGCTGTCAAATATTTAATAATTTGTGCTAAAATGTGAATTAAAAGCCATGTGGCATACATAATGGGACAAGACAAAGACACAAACGACCAGCTCTCGACTGCGACTCGACGCTGTGGAATGCAAACGGCATGCGAAAAGAAAACGAAATGCGGACAAACGGATGGACGGACGGGGCGCTGGCAGCCAGTTTTTGGCCAGCCGTTTGAGTTTAGATCCGATCCGATCCGATCCTATTACACACATACAGCTCATTCTTGTTTGTTATTTAGGTAATTCTGGTATTTCCACACACACACACACAGAGACGTATACCCAAGAGCGCGCCCAAAAATGCAATTGAGAAAAACCCACGCCATAAAACAAACAAAAACCCAAAATAGACAACATCAACAACAACTGCAGCAGCGACAACATACCAATGCCACACACACACACACAGACACACCGCAAAGTCGCTGAGATACAGAGACAACCACTTGCTGTTTACCTGCGCCAACTGCGCAGTCGCAGCATCTTTAACTGCAATTGCCTTTACATTTTGTTGTTTATTTTTTGGGCTCAACTCACACTGAGAGAAATCTAGAAATTCATACATAGGTTCCGGTTTTCTTTTATAAAATACTAGCATATAATCCGTCGCCTCTCACTTCAACAGTATAGAACCCATATCAAAATCAGTTTGAACTCAATCGTGAGAGTCAAATATTAAGCGAATTTGAAAATTAGTTTTTTTGTTGCAGAATTTTCCAGGCATTTCACACATTTCATCACATTTCAAATCATTTCGTATTCTATTTTTACAAACCGAGTTTCAAATTCTAAGTTTAAGTTTATTTAAGTTTCTTCTCAGCGCTACAAGTATTGATATACTTATACTTACCCTGCGGTCAGAACTGATCAATGTTAATGTGCCTAGGGATGTTGAATTTGTTGCCGTAAAGGTAACTTTTCTAACATTCTCTGCTCCTATATCCCTCCATCTTCTGATAATCAAGTTTATTAAATATTAGTATCAAAGATGTTTTTACCCAATTAAGAGACATTGACTTAATGGTTGTTGTTGGTGATTTTGTCTTACCAAACATCACTTGGTCATATTTTAATGGGTCTACTTATCTTGTACCATCAGCACATCATGACTTTTTAGATAGTCTGTTGGACATGTCGTTTTTTCAAATAAACGCAGTACCAAACAATTTAAATAAATTGTTGGATCTCGTTTTTGTCTCTGACAGCGCGAATGTTGTTGTCTCTAGGTCTGCCCCTCTATCACTGCCCGAAGATATTTACCATCCTACTCTTGAAATCTCTATTTCAGTTATTGGTCCTACCTCTTCGGTTGTTATGATTTCTTATAAGCCTCGTCGTTGTTTTCGTAAAGGAAACTTTACGTTATTAAATCAACTTATTTGTGCAACAGACTGGACTCCCTTTGTACGATGCGGTTTGACTTAGCTTTTCCATCTTCTATGAATCTATTAACTCTCTTAGATATCTGTATTCCTAATAGCGTTGCTTCTCCCGCGTCAGTTAATCCTCCTTGGTTTGTCCTAGACTTTCTAATTTAAAAAATATTAAGTCTAGATGCTTCAAAAGTATAAAAGTTCTGGTTCTGCCGTTGACTTTTTCGAAATACTCAATAGCAAAATCGAACTTTACACTTTTCAATGCTGAGTGCTACAGGAAATAATAAAATTCAATTCGCAGAGGACCCTAAGCAATTCTACAGCTTTGTAAACTCTAAACGTAGGTCTTCTTCTTTATCTTCTTCTTTTTTTCTGGGCAACCAAAAGGCTAACGATGACTCCACAGCCGTTGACGTGTTCGTCGAATTCTTTCAATCTACTTATTCCTCTACGCGCTCTAATACTTCTTATCTTATAACATACTCTTTAACTCGATAACTCTCCCTATTTACTTCTTACTTTTATTTAAAATATTAAAATTTATATCTCTGGGTTATTTTTAATTTTATTTTTTTTAATTTTAACTTTTATCTATTTAATTTATTTTTAAATCTTTGGAAAAATATTTTTTTTAAAGTGGGAGTAAACATTATAGGGGTATATAAAATCATAAAAATTTGAAAATATAACTCTTAAAACATTGTAAATAGTTTTATACTTAAATAATTTAAAATTTATTATTTATAATGTTTGTTGTTTTTGTTTTTTTGTTGTTTGTTTGTTTTTACTCTTTTTATACCTACCAATGGGTAGGGGAATGGTTGTAAATGTATTAAGGGAGAGAAAATTTACCCATAAATATATATATTTTATAATAAATATTTAATTTTTTTTTTTCTTTTCCGTCTGTCTGTATGAGTTTAAATGGTAAAAGTTTAGTAATAAATTTTTTATCTGTATATATTTGTTTAATTTTGGTCGCCCCCCCGCCCCGCATTTTGAAAAAGTTATATTCCACAGTTTTGAAATAAATTGTATTAAAAATTATATTAAAATAAATTATTTGTGAAATATATGATAATTCAATTATAGAGCGAACCCCCCACACAACCACACAAAAATGTTTATACTTTAGTGGGTACCCTAAAGGCTTTATGGTAACGGTATATAAAATGGTTAAATTTAAAATTGTTATATTAATATATTAATGTATACTAAATTTACTTTTAATTCCCGGTTTTATTTTATTTATTACATATTTATTTTATTTTAATAATTATTTTTTATTCTTTTTTTTTTTTTTTTTTTTTTTTTTTTTACTTTTTTTGAATTTCTACAGTCGTTGATCTTGGAATTCTTTTTACCCCAGAATTGAGTTTCCATCCTCATATCTCCTCTATTGTTAATAGAGCAAATGGTGTACTCGGATTCATTAAACGTTGGTCGAAAGAGTTTAATGACAAAGCTTTTTATACACTGCTCTAGTCCGTCCTGTACTTAGATACTGCTCGTCCGTCTGGTGTCCGCAGTACAAAAGCATATAGATCGTATTGAGTCTGTTCAGAAGCAATTCTTGCTTTTTTTTGCCCTACGTGGCTTAAATTAGGACCTAACCTTCGTCTGCCATCGTACTCTCTCAACAGACTCTTGCTTATTGACCTTCCTTCGTTAGCTAACCGTAGAGCAGTATTAGGTGTTTCTTTTCTTCATAAACTAATTATTGGTGATGTAGATTCTCCAGAACTTTTAGGTCGCCTTAACTTCTCCGTTCCTTCTAGGCCAACCAGAAACTATTTTCCTTTAATATTGCCTGGATGCACAACTGATTATGCAAAGCACAATCGATTTCGAAGGCCTATTGTCAACATTATAATGATCTCTATCACCTGCTCTCAACAGATTTCTCTCTTCTCTCTAAAAACGTCCCTCTATAATTATCTTAGAAATCTCACGACCTCTCCTGGCTGTGAGTAGGGGCATAGCTTGCCGGACTGGCTAAAATATCTACCGCAAGTCAATCGGGTGAAAAATAGTATTTACCATGCAGAATTTTCCGGGAAATTTCCCGTATGGGTGCGGATTTTCCGACATAAAACCAAATTTCAATTTATTTCGTATTCTACCCTTACAAACCGAGGTTCAAGCCAATCGGATGAAAAGTATTTTGTTTCATGCTCACTTCTCCGGGTATTTTCCGACCGTTGGGTCCAATTTTCCAACATCGGAAAATCACATTTCAAATTATTTCGTATTCTGTCCTTACAAACCGAGTTTCAAGCCAATCGGATCAAAAATAGTTTTTCACGCAGAATTTTCCGGCCATTTTACTCGAGGCCGGATTTTCCGAAATCGGAAAACACGTGTCGGTTCATTTCGCGTACTATTCTTACAAACCAATTTTCAAGTCAATAGGATGAAAAATAAAAGTTTTCCCATACAAACTTTACCGACGCTTTTCCGACTTTTCCAAATTTTCTTTCTAAGTGCGCGCCTGCATAACTAAACGGAGGTCTATGACAAATCTCAAAACTGTAGGATAAGCCGTTTAGGCTGGGCGTTGATAATATGTCACCATATCAGTCGGGCGTACAGATTTATATATATAGAAGATTGATTAAAATTATTTGGGGTTAGTTATTGTGTTGAGTTTCGCTAAACTTTGTCTTTATATAGCTGCTCGCGAAAACCACTTCTGTTTTTGTCACGTTTGAATAGCTGCAAGTTTTATCATTATTTTGGAAACCGAATTTTACATGATACTTCACTTGATTTCTCAAACCGAAAACTTCATATCAGAAAAAAAGGTCTGCTATAACATCCAAACATAATAAGGTCAAAACTATATGTTTTTAACAGGGTTGGGTCCCAAAGAATTGGCATTAAATTTGATAAATTTCAATTCCAATTAAATATTTTAATTGGTATTGAAATGAAATAATTTTAATTCAAAATTCTCAATTATTAATGCTAATTGATAAAAATAATGCCAGCGGCACAACCCTGGTTTATAAAATATAACTTAAGAAATAATTTCTTTTTTTTAGTATATTTGATTGAGTTTTAATGAAAACAGCAATTTGGTAACGGCCTGTTCGTCGCCTTCCAATGGGTAAATTTTTGCATTGCCATGATCTAAAAACCAGAAGCGACTGGAGAGCTTTAATCGCAGAGGCCGAGACCGCCAAACGGTTGTGATGGCCAATAAAGAAGAAGAAGAAGATTTAAAAACAAATTGAATTTAATCTGTTTGGAATCAATAAAAAATTCAAATATTTTAAACACACGAAGTGAACTGAAGTTGTAGAATCATTTAAAGTTGAAGAACCACAACAAAAATTCAAATATTTTAAGCAGTGAACGGAACTTGTGAAATTACTTAATGATGAAGAACCACAGCGAATAATTCAATATTTTAAACAAAAGAAGTAAACTGATCTTGTAGATTCAAATTTAATTCAAGGAACTCGGAGAAAAATACGAATATTTGAAACAAAAGAAGTAAATGGAACATTTCATTTCAAATAAAATTTAAGGACATAAGAGCAAAATCCAATATTTGAAACAAAAGAGGTAAACGGAACATTTCATTTGAAATAAAATTTAAAGACATAAGAGCAAAGTACCAACTTTTGAAACAAAAGAAGTAAACTGAACATTTCATTTCAAATAAAATTCTTAAGCATAAGAAATATTCAAATATTTTTTACATACAAAAGAAGTGAAGTGAAAAATAATAATAAAGCAAGAAATGACTTCACTGCTCTAAGTCTAAAACACAAATGAAAATGCTTCCCACTTATGCCCTTCAATAATATTGGAATATTCAGCAAAAGCCTACTTAGACTTCATAAAAAATCCAACAAAAATCTAAAGTGCCTTACGAATGTTGAGGCCTACTAAGAAAATTTTTTTTTGGAAAATCCCAAAACTCAAAAGGATGAATGTCTGTGCCAAATTTTGTAAAAGTTGCTATCATGGACATGTGTGGTTGTAAAGACATTGGAAAAATAGCGGGAAAGCATTTAAAATTATATTTCACCTTTTTTTATTAATTTATATTATATTTATCCATTTTTTTTAAATTTTTAAAATTATTTTTAAAAACTTATTTTAATTTAAATGTTAAATTATCCTAAAAAAAAAATTTTTTCTAATAATTTTGACCATTGTTTTTTTTATTTTTTTTGTTTATTATTTTTTTTTGTTTTATTTAAAATTTGTTTTTAATATAAAATATTGTTTTTTTTTTAAATAAAAATAAATTTATAACCCCTGTTTTTTTATTTAATACGGATGTTAGTATAGAAGGAAGTATCTCTGACTACAAAAACAAACAGTTTTTTCTACTGGAGAAGATCCTTGATCTTCGAGAGGGAAACCTAAAATCTCTTACGATTTAATGGATTGATTGTTTGTCAACTTTTAGTAATCAGCATTATTTATCGTTCTAAAAAATGTTGTACAAATTTAAGACAGGAAATCGAAGATTCATCATACATAGTAAGGGAAAGATACATTTTATTTTACCCAGAACTTTTTATTGTACGGTAACTCTGTCTAGAAGGTGTATCTCTAAAAGAGGCTAGGTATCGAAAAAGTTGACTTCGTTGACCTTAAGAACAGAAAGATATCATTCAAGTGCCAAAGCAAGGCTGTAAAGCGGATGAGTCAAAGATGAGAGCTAGCATGATTGCATAAACTTCATACCTCTAGATCAGAGTTCGGCACGTCCGTATCTTCAGTGTTTACAATTTTGCTCAGCGTCAGCGAGTTCGAGACACGGAGAGTGAACAAGTTTATTCTGCTCTCTTTGCATCAACAAAATAGTGCTAAATGAGCGTGGCTACACACACACACGCAACGTCCAAATGAGCATGTGTGTTATGCCGGCCCCTGCTCTAAATCTTACTTTTCTCTGAGAACTGTGCACTTGTACGGACAGACTGAAAGGCAGACGGACATGTCTACATCGATTAGGCATGTAGATGCTGATCAAGAATATATATACTTTATTGGGTCGCATATGATTTCTTCTGGCTGTTACATACACAAACATACACAAACCCATTTGTACAGAGTAATAAAAATCAAAAATGGCACCTGCTTAATTGTTTCAGTTGTGGTTAACCAAAACGAAATCCATTTCCTTTTTAGTTACGGTCACTCAAAAACAAAAACACAATTTACGGTGGAAATATCTGATTTAAACATCCAGTAGAGAACACTCAAAAAAATACGCGGTTGATTGCTTTAAGAAGGTTTTTGATAAGAACTTTAGAAGAAATGGAAAAATGCTGTCTATTTTAGTGACTTCTTTTAATATCAATCATAGAACTTTAAGCAGGCTCAAGGTCAATGACTTAAATATTTGTTCATAACTTTTCTCAAACAAGACACACACAAAGGTGTACAATGGAGGCTGGTTGGCTATATAGCTATTTCATGATTCACCACAATTCAATCATCAGCAGTCTTTACCTATTTTTAACGGTCTAGCAGATGCTACCTTAAGCCAGCATTACTATAACCCCTTGAGAATCCCAAAGGCAATCTTACAGCAAAATCCGACATCAGCTTTGTATGTATGCGCGCCCATATAGGCCCATTTGTTGGTAATGGGGGGAAATTCTCTCCCAGCAGTTTAATACACATTTTTAAAAATTCTAAAATTTTCGTATAATTTTACAAGAAAGAAAATATTTTTCCTCGAACCTGATTTATTTATTTAAGAACGGAATTGGGATGAGACATAATTAAATTAAAATTTAATGTGAGTTTCGGAACGAGATTGAAATGAAAACTGGGATATCGGATCGGAAAAAAAACCTTTCTCGCTCAAATGGTCAAATCCATCCGTTCTCAAAACGTAAACACAGTGAAATATATGACGTTCTAACATCATGACCAATTTTCAAACCATTAATAAAAATTTAAAATAAGAAATGTGTATTTCAATATTTGATTTCAAGTGGACTCCAACTCACATTCTCGCAATTTTAAGGAAACGCTCTTACCATAGGTAGAGTGCTTTGCATATGGCTGCATTTTTTCCCGTGACTTCTCCCACTGTCGCTTACAATCACTGTGCTCTCGAAAGTCGCTTGCCTTAAGATTCGTGTTAAGAACGAGCTAAATTTAATACTAAACAAAAATTTTAGAAAGAAAACTGTATCTTTATTATCTTACTAATATTATAAATGTGAAAGTTTGTATGTTTGAATGTTTGAGTTTGCCCGTTGTTATCACAATCACGCACAAATGGTTTAACGGATTCGGATGGAATTTAGCACTTAGATAGTTGATTACCTGGACTTGAACATAGGCTGTATAACTTTTATATAAATGGTTTAAAAAACCGCGAAATTTGCAAAATTATTATAAGAGTATTTATGAAAGCGCTGGATGATTAGATGACAATGCAGGAGTTGAGAAATAGAAGGTTTATTATGCGAAATTTGCAAAATTTTCATATTTCCAATTGAAGACGCATTTATAAGAGATGTTGACAAAAACATCTCGAAATTTCCAAACTTTTTATTTAAGTCAGGCGTAAATTAGAGGCACTCAAAAATATTGCAAAATTTGCCAATTTTTTCTATGACCTAAAATTATAAAAAAATTTGATGGATGGTAATTTAGACGGACAAATTCGAGGTGTAAATCAAACTATTAGAAGAATATCGATATTTACAAATTTTTCATATGACCATAGATTCTTATGAAGACTTAATGGGCGGTAGTACATGCGAAAAAAAAATTGTCATCAAAGTGACACAATATAGACATCAATATGAAACTATTGAGTATCAAACTCTCTTTAACTCTCTCTCTCCAAGTATCAAATTGATATCTTCGAAAGTATTAACATATCTCCCAAAATTGTCATTTTAGCTTAGATTTTTTCGTGAAATTTTGAAAAGTTTTGGAAATCATTAAGAGTTAATAAATGGCAATTGTAGCCGTGTAAATGAGTTTTAACTATAAAGTAGACGGGTAAATTGACGGGTTCAGATTAAGCGTTTCAAAAAACCCAGCAATACACAACATTTTATGATTAGTACAGATTATCATGAAGATTTAATAATTGACAATTAAAGACTGGTAAATAGGAGGTGTCAGTCTGTTCTACAAACTGAGCAACATCGGTCTATCTACTAAAATGCTCAGGGCAATATTTCAGCTGTACGGTTCCAGACTTTCTGATTGGTTTAACACTAACTGTGGAGTCAAGCAGGGCTGTATTCTAAGTCCACTTTTATTCTCCCTTTATGTTGACGACATCACACATGCCCTACCAGGAGGGGTTACCTTTGCTGGACAACTGTTCAATGTGTTGATGTATGCCGACGATATGTATCTTTTGCCGATTCTCCGCAAATGCTTCAAGAAATGATTAATAAGCTACACGAATATTGTGAGAATATGGTGCCTTCAAATCAACACGGAGAAATCAAAAATCGACTATAAGACTGGACGATAGACGGTGTTACCCTTAAAAAGTTAAAGAGCTTCAAATATCTAGAAGTACTAGTGACACACAATATGTCATTTGAGGCTCACCTCCGCGAGAAGCGTCATGGAAAGCACTGTTTAGTAGGAAAAACGTCAAAGCAAGCACAAAATACGCAGTCTTCCAAGCGGCAGTGCGCTCAATCCTGTGCTATGGTTCGCAAGTATGGGGCCATGGGGTCTCCTAACACTCTTCGTAAAAAAAGTATTTAGGCTCCCTTCAACTTCTCTAAATTATGCAATATTAATTGAAACTGGTCTGCCCTCTCTGTACACGTACACACAGCATACCCACTTTAACTACGTTAACAAAATAATGAATACGGAGAGTTCAAGACTGCCGAAGATCATAGCTAGAAAACTTCAAGGCGAAAGATCCCAGTTCTTTGAAATATGGTCTAACATCTCAAACGAGTGCTGCGTCAGTATCGACTTTGAAAACCATCTACTGTGGCAGCAATCCCACCTACAAATCATTGCCAAAATCTGTGAAGTAGAAAGGGACGGATTTATTGCGCAAGCAAAAAGGAGCAAAGTGAGGACTCTGTATAAATCACTGGACCTCCACCTAGGATCGAAAAATTACTTCGATGACAGTCTAGGTGTGGAGAGGATAAGCGCTACCTTCAGGATGAGATGTGAAACTCTTAGCCTTAATTTTCAACCTCACAGGAGCAATGCTCAGCAGTGTGCCAAGGAAGATGTGGCTCACTTTGTTGGAATCTGCCCCATCTTAAAGGAGTTACGTATGTTGCACTTTCAGCGTCTATCCCTATGGGAAAACGAACTCAACGCTTTGCTTAACGGACAAAACTGGATAGCCCTTGCAGCCTTCATCAAAGACGCTTTGCAATACCGCATCAGCATCATAAGCGAAATGTTTTAGATCCCACCTACCTATATCAGACATCAATTGGTAGCTACATTATGCTAATTTCAACGGACGGTTTATATACAACCATGTTGAAAAGAAGAAGGAATTAAAGACTGAAAAAACTTTTGTTGATTAATTAACTTTCTTTAACAATTGTAATCAAGTTAACTAGCTATAGTTTAAGATTTACTTGTAAAATATAATAAATAAAACTACTACTACTACTAGGAGGTGTCAGTCAATCGGTTTAAAGAAATTTGAGCATTTGCAGATATTCTTATATAAAGTTAGATTGACATGAAGACGGGTAAATAGAAGGTGTAGATCAAACGGACCAAGAAATCGTTTAAAAAATGTATTAATCAGTTTACATAATCAAGAAGATTGAATTGATGGCAATTACCAAGTAAGCTTCACTTCTTCGTTTAGTGTTAAAAATTTTAAAGGGGGCTTAGCAACGTATAATACAAACAAACATTTGGATCGTGTTCTTAGGGTCCATTTCTTGCTATGGTTCAAATGTTCTTCTAAGTGTACGAGGGCGGTAAAAAGTGTGTAAAATATATAGAAAATGTTTAAAGAGGGATTTAGGAGGGTTATGATTCCGGTCTTAAAGTCTAAGGCGATGCTTAAAGTGTCATTCCGTTTAAAGGGATCCAATAGCTCAAGTCCAACTGCTGCTATATTCAGCGGAATTCATAAATCTAAAAATGAAGAAGAGGTTGTAGGTTACCACTCAGCTCATCTATAGCAGCGATGGGCAACCTATAGCCCGTTGTGTCCTCGATGCCCGGCCCGTTATTCCTCTCAGAACGCAATAAAATTAACAACAAAATTGAAAAATAATGGCAAAAAAACTGATCTGCACCAAAATTGATCTGTATTACAGTCAACCCCAGCTAAGGGTCATGCTAAAAAGTCATGACTGTTATACTATACTATTGAAATCGACCCAATGTGTTCCAACTGCTTTGGCTAGTTGTTCCAGCTAATTTATGAAGAAACAGCTGCGGATATGTAATCGTCAAGAAAGTGAAATTTGATAATGATTTAAATAAAAGTTTGTATGTCAGTGTATATGGCACTTACATGTGCTAATTATTGTCCGTTTTCATTTTGGGGGATTTCGGGAAAAGATTTAAAAGTGGAACTCTTTTTGACCTGTTTTGTTTCGTTTACTACAATTAGCTTGGTGAACTCGTTTTTTGGGCGTTCTGACCTCTTCTTATCAAAAATAGATACAAAGCAAAACTAATTCTACTTAGCTTTGGGAATTACGGGAAGATACAAAGCTCTTTCAATTTTACCGAAAATTTCTGGGTGCACACGATAAATTTAGAATGAAGAAAGCTACATGTGGCGTGCAGAAAACTGAGAAGTTAGAGAAGTTAACGGGTTTTTTGCGTTTGTTTATACATATTAGTCGCCAAACCAAGGTTTGAACCAAGACTTTAAATATATTAGAACGTTTCATTTTTGGTTTTAAACCGCCAAAGATTCTGCGTCAGGAATTAGCTCTATCCTGATCCCGCCGCATTTTCGGGGACCTTTTCCTTGTAAACAAACATTTCTCCGAGTGCATCCACCATTCAGATGCATAGTTCCCGGTATGTGTACATAGGGTGATCCAGGACCAAATGTCTTTTATCAATTAAGCCCTGAATAAATTGACTTTTTTCTCCTGCCTCTGGTCCAAGCTTCCTGCCCACCGCATACCAAACGATCAGAGAGCACAGCGAAAACAAGAAAAATATCAACAGGCTTCTAAAAACACAAAATCCAAAAACAAAACAGCGACGCGGCGTTGAGTGATTTTTGTTTGCTTATCCAGCGGCAGCGGCAGGTAGAAACCCCGGTCTGCCTACCCCAGACTTGATTTCAGTTGCATTTTCAGCTCAAACGAAGCCACAATTCGACGACAACGTCTTGGCTCAGACTCAGTCCAGAGGTTTTCGATTCAGTCCGCCAACGAACGTTGTCTCGAGCACAACGTCTCCGCCTGCGTCTCCGCCAATTGCACCTCCGAAAACGGCGCGTTTGTGATTCTGGTTCTGCTCTGCGTGTGTGTGTGTGTTAGTGTGTTACCTGCTGCCCCGTTGCTAAAATTATTGTATTTTTTTCGAATTTTTTTCTGTGTCGTCGCCGTTGCCGCTGCAAACTGGTTGCTGGCGCGTATCACTTGTAACTGTGTGTGTGCGTGTGTGTGTGTGAGAGTAGCAGCAGAACGGCTAGCTGTGAAAAGAAGTGGCAAGCGAAGAAGAAGAAGACCAACTGTTTCGACCAAAAGTAACCGTAGTTAACACACAGAATAATGCCCTGCTCCGCCGTAACGCTGTCCATAGCCACGATCTGTGCGATCATAGCCACCGCCTTGCTGGCGATCGCCTTCTCCACAGACAATTGGCTGCACTATGATGTCAGACGCAATCAGATACAGGTTAGTATCTGGGTAAACCGACAACAAAATGCCAGCCAGTGAGAGAGAGATCTCTGTACATCTTCCATCGTCATCATCATCATCATCAGCATCCGCGAATTGAACCAAGGCCTAATGCTTCTTGGGCCAAAGATGAAGTACACAAACGAAAAACAAGCCACTGTACGAATCTTAATGGGTACATTTGGTTTGCAGGGAACAGAGTTGGGTGACTTGGCTGTTTTCAGGAAGAAATTGGGTCTTGGAACCTGTTTAGATTTGGGAAATGGGGTGACTTTTAGGTATTTGTTGATTTTGGGTTCTGAGAAAATCTTTTAAAAAAAACATAAAAATCGACATCCGTTTGTTATTAGAATTCAAAATTGGGCTTATTTTCTTTTTTTCCAGAACTAACAGAACTAATTACACAGTACAACACTAATAAAAAAAACCCGGCATAAGACCCTTAAATTATGATAAAAAGGATATCTGTACTCAGTTTTTCAAATGAACATAATTATGTTTAAAGTCTAACAAAATTTTTAAAACTCAAAACAAACTTAAAAATACGAATTTTTTCTTAGATTTGAAAATTCCGTACGCTTAAATCCCTTTACTTTTGATTATTTTGTCATCTATTTTGACAAGGAAGAGCGTTAGGATTGTTTGTATTGGAATATTTCCTGATTAAGAACGGAATTTTTGATTTTTTTCCAAGACCAGGTTCCTTTGGTAGTATAAATGGGTTCAGGAAAGAAAATTGACTTTCGTTCCGTTCTTTTCGAGTCCCAAGTTTAAAATTGTCCCCACAGTTCCAAATTTCAAAAATGTCTCTTTCACTGCTTGCTGATAAAATTTACACATTTAATACAGGGCTCAAATGGAGAAGACAGAAAAATAAACCTGTCTCTCTCTGACACTCAGTGATGCATGGCTTCGGTAAGCATTCGGTGTAAATTTGCCGGGTGACTTCAGCCCCCGGTGGCTATGTCTACTAAGTTTTGCATAAATGGACGCTTATAACAGTCCTTCCAAATACTAGACTCTGGTTTCTTATATATAAATAATCTATTTACGAAATACTAGTAGACCCGAATGAATTTAATGTTTAATTTGTCCACCATAAAATGTTCCGTTCTACAAAATGAAATGAAATAGGCGTTTAAACACACATTTTTGGCCCAAATTTAAGATGTTTTTGACTAATTTTTAATTTTTGTAGAACTAATCTATAGAAAAGTAAAAATTTTTTAGAAAAACCATGATACATACTCTGGCTATCATTTAAAAAAAGCAATTTGGTGCACGCGTTCTGGAGATAGCCCCTTACACACACATTTTTTTCTACAAATTTATAGTAGGTATATATTTCATCTGTTTTTTTCATTAAAGACTTTCAATTATTTTTAATAAAGCGTATACATTTATAGAAACCAGGGAATCAAACCGAAACGAATTTCGGTTCCGGTTCTGGTTCCGATTCCGGTACGTACCGAAACTAACGTTTCGGTAAAAGGTTCTGTTTTGGTTCTGATACTGTTTCGGTATTCGGTTCCGGTACCTGGATTTTTATTTCGGTATACCGGTACGTACCGGTATGGACCGATAAATTTAACAGACATTTTAAAACTTAAGTCCAAACAATTTCACATGTTTGTATTCGTAAGATGATTAAAATGATATTTAATTAACAATGTCTTCACCAAACTTAACGTTACTTAAAAAAAAAAAAATTAGTTACAAAGAAGGTAAATTAATGATTATTTCTTAGAAGCATGATAGCGGTCAAAGTATTTCTGTCCATCTGCTTTCTTAGCGGAGTCATAATAATCTTCACACCGGAAAGTAATCGTTCTACGCTTATTTGTCGAATTTTCTGACCACCATTTAAGTACATTATATTTATTTTGTAAACGTTTCAAGCTCAGAAAAACCTTGATTGATGCCATTAAACTGTTTTGTGAAAATACTAAAGTTTTTGTATTGTCCTGATTCTTTTTATTACAATTCATATATAAATCGACTGCTTCATCTCCACATTTGGACAAAGTAGTTGGGTCAGAGCTGCTTTCCTCATTTATTTTCAATTGAATAGTGGATAAAATTCTTTAATATATATCAGTAAAAGCATGTACTTTTCTGTTCAGAGATTAGCCTGACATTATATATAACGAGGATCTAAGAAAAGGCCAAATAGGATTGCATCATTTTCAAACAGACTAATCTCGCGATTTTCTATATCACTGAACCAAAGTTTTGCTAAGACAAAATCTTTTTTTATTTGAAGCTAACAATTGAGCCTAGTTGCTTAAAAATCCGCCAAATCTAACTGCTCGTTTCGCAGTTTAGTGGTTGCATTCAGAACCGAAAACGTACCGGTACAACGTTGAGGTCTTTTTCGTCTTTTCGGGTGCAACAATATCGGTTCTCGGATACCGGTATACAAAAAAATTAAAAATATCGGTTCCGTTTCGGGTTTCGGTTCTGAGTTTCAATCGGTTCTTTTCGGTATATGGTTTTGATTCCGGTTCCGGTTTGATTCCCTGATGGAAACAGAGCTACAGCACTCAGAATCATATCTGCAAGCCCTCAAAATCTTGCATTGGATTCGGTCTGTATGTTCAAACCTATCGTAAATGCTAATATTCGGTTCTCTGAACGGTTTTTGAGTGTGTCGAGCTTAAGGTTTTGGTTCGAACCTTGAGTCATAGCTTCTTAGATTGTTTTAAAATTGGTCTCATATTTTCGAAGAACTTTTGAAGGAAATATAAGTGGAAAAAAAACGGCAACCTTTTGAAAGTGGAATTAATTCATGTTCTCGCAAAACCAAAACGAAAAAGTGGTTCGTTTTGAAACGTAATGGTTTTTAGTCGGTGGAATGAAAAGTAATGGCTAAATTACGCACGCTAACAGTTGCTAAATGTACATAAAGTACATTTTTCTTAATTCTGTGATTAATTTAGAAATTGTTAGTGAAATTTAATTGGCATTCTAGTCTTTAAATGATTTATAAAGATTTTTTTGTTTATGTCTAGATTTTTGTTTGCAAACGAAAACGTGGAGTGAAATCTAAAAGTCGGCCTCTCTCATTTCCGACTGTTACGTTTTCGATCGTTTTGCTTGGAATTTGGGTTTCTCTCGCTTGGTCCAGCGGATTGCAAAAAGTAAAAGAGAGCCATTTCTTTCGAAATTGAGAACACAAAAACAAAACCGAAGCGGAATTGCATTCGATTTACTTTTCAAAACGTAGTGGAATTGGGAACATGCCTGATTATTTTGGAGTCAGGGCACCCGAATATAGCGTATAGTATATATTAGGGAATTTGGTATTACAGGTTTTCACTTTTTACGGATGAAGAGCATCCGGTCACGTTCACCACCAAAGAAAATAAAAGAAATGGTAATAGTAAAAGCCAGATGGGTGCCACGATTGCTGACAATCAAGAAACTAGTATATTTCTACTCTATTTCTAATCATTTTCTGATCAAGTTTATGATCAATTTCTGATCATTTTCTATTTCTGATCAATTTCTATTTCTACTCTATTTCTGATCATTTTCTAATCTATTTCTGATCATTTTCTGATCAATTTCTAAATAATTTTAATATTCTACTCTATTTCTGATCAATTTCTATTTTTTCTCTATTTCTCTTCATTTTATTTCTCTCTATTAAACAATTTCTGATCATTTTCTGATCAATTTCTAATTTTCTCATCTATTTCCACTTCTGATAATTTTTTGAACAATATCTGATCAATTTCTGATTCCATTTCTATTTCTACTCTATTTGTACTCTATTTCGGATCAATTTCTGTTCATTTTCTAATCAATTTCTTATCATTTCATCATCACAAATTGGTGAATCTTTATACTTTTTAAACGTTTGGAAATTGAAGACAACATTAAATTTCGTGCGTGCATGAGCGTGTCAGTTCTAAACACGATAACGGTCCAACACAATTAACACATTTTAAACCACAATTTCTCATCTTCTATAAATATACCTGCTGTGTGTCAAATAATCATACAATTTACTCTGTTATTTGTTAGTTTAAGGGACAGATAACTCAATGTAAAATTGGACTTGACAGGACAAAACATACTTAAACGTGCGGCTTTAGCTTAAATATTTCGATTAAATTTGATTAGAAGTCAGAGAACAAAATCACAGCAAACTGCTGAAAATTTGTCATGGCAATCTGGGTAGCAGGCTTCCTTAAAGAATAGAGAACAGAAAATGTGTAAATGCTTTTTAAAAATGTTGCCAACAGAGAGAATGACTTTCAACGCTGACTGTGATTGGCCTTCAATTATTCGTTGAGGAATGACTTCGGCAAGCATGAATGCAAATTACCGAATGAGTTCGGCCCCCAGGCTGGGGAACTCTCTATTTCATTCTATTCCATTTCGGGCTTAATATTAAGCTAGGGACTTCCAGATCATTAAGCACAAATATGGTTAATCAAATTTCATTAAATTAGAATTGGTATGAAAAACTATAGGACAAAAATAACTAGGGAATAACTTGAAACATATATAATTACTAGAAGGTATTCGGCGTGCTTTGCTGCCCCCTTTAGAACTTTAAACACAAAATAAAGAAGTGAAGCTTACTTGACAATTGCCATGTATCAAATCTTTATGATAAGGCTGCCTTCACACTGTTCGACACTGAATTTGACAACCTATTCAAATTTAAAACAGATCAAAAAGCAGGACTACTAGACTATCATGTGTCATGTGTCGAACAGTGTGAAGGCAGCCCTAGTTTGTTCTCCGACTCCTATTTACCCGTTTTCATATGAATCTAAACTCATATAAGAATGTTGTAAATGTTAAAATTTCTTCAAGCCGATTGACCGACACCTCCAATTTACCCTTCTTTAATTGCTAACTAAAAAAAAATAACAAATGTGTAAAATCTTAGGCAGAATCATTCTTCCTCGATGAAAGCAAAATTTGAACCAAAGTGTTCAAGTACAGTCGAAAGTTTTGGTTTCTGCTATTTGCTAGACCGTTTTCAAGATCGTTTTACAACTTCAAGCTAAGTACTCAGGTATTCAGGAATGCTTACAGGTGCAAGTAGGTACCTACACACACACACACAGACACAACTGTATGGTAACAGTTGCCTGTCGCTCGTGTTGTTGCTTAAGCCAAAAGAAAATAAGGGCATGGTGCGGCGTGTGAGGCATGTGCAAAGAAAGAGAAGAAGAAAGGTCGAAAGCAAACCAACAACCACAACAAAAACAACGGCCCGCAGTAGTCATAAACCGGGGGGAGGGCTGGGCAACGGCCGTTAACGTTAAAACTTTCTACGCGAGCGCTTAGCCAAGCCAAACGCGACGACGAAGACGACGCAGGCGCAGACGCAGACGTTGAAGAAGGCGCAGATAAAGCAGAAGCATTATCTTCAACAATTTCTCATTTTTGCATGTAACACAACAACTTAGGCTCGTAGGTGCAACTGTCGAGACGTTAGTTGGCATGCAGAGACTGAGAGAGACTGTGAGAGAGAGAGGGACGGAGGGAGTGCACATACCTGGCATACCAAAACAAGTCGCGACGTGTGCTGGATACATTTTTGCACGTTCGGCCACAAAAAGGTTACTCACAGCTGCAGCTGAGGCCGAAAGTTTTGAACCCACACCATGGCATGGACGACTGATCACGATATGCATCTATAAAGTCATTAGAACTAATTAAATTACCCTTGGGCTGGCATATCGAATCAATTGTATCCACTTCAAATTACTTTCATTTAAAAATGGATTTTCAATTCAAAGTTCCTTTTATTTTGAAGAAGCCGACTCAATCGATTTTTAGGTAATTAGTGTTCTAGGGTCGTGACTACCTGCAACAGGAAGATAGCATCAACAAAAGATAGCCAGGGTGCTTGACCTCAACTACCGGCTGAAGAGCTCAGGGCTCCACGAGGGGGTTTCCTTTGGGAAATTACTTAATTATGTTTAAGTGAAAGGCAAATTGTGAAATCTTTTTGAGAAATTGAAAGGTTTTTAGATCACTTTTTAAAAAAGAACCCTAATTTAAAGAGGTAGGATCGATGCATAATAATTGGATAATCTTTTGAGCGCCTGAAAATTCTTTTAGTTTTTCTTATAATTTTGTTTGGTAAATAATTTTCAAGAACAAGATATAATGTTTGTTTGATGAAGGCGCAAAATGCGTACCGAAACGCATAGTGATAAATTAAAATTTATTCATCCCTCTCAAGAAATTCTTAAAAAATATGTAAAAATTGTAATTGATTAAGAAAATCTGAACCCAGTTTTGAAGCCAAACCTTTGGGCTTTAAAAAACTTCTCCGACTACCGAACCTAAAGATTGGCAACGAGTTCAAACACCTGGACCGAAACTTATTAAGAATTTTTTAGGTTTGCAGCAATCGTATACATATAATAGACACTCACTAAAAAAACCAAGACATGGGGAAAGAACGAAATTCTTATTATACATCGTCCGCCATTACGGTCAATCAACTTCTTGTGCAAACAATACTCAAGAATTCTATATTTAAACGACTTTTATATTTATTAAACATACACTCTAGAATCGAAAAACGACTGTTAAGAGAACAAACGTTCTTACATTAAAATCTTTTCGTAGTTGCAGTAAGCCTTAATATGTAAATAGTAGTAGAAGTTTGATTTATTTTCTATTTGAAATACTTTTTATGTAATAGATGAAAATGTAAATACTAATTCTGAAGTTTAACAATTTAAAACAAGTGAGAAAGTCAGTCAAGCCCGACTATAACATACTCTGCTCCTGGAGTAGGAGCTAAATGCAGCGCTGCTGCTGCGCTCATCTCTAAGTTTCTTCTCTCTCTCTCTCTCTCTCTCTCTTTGTTGAATAAAATGCGGTGTTGGTTGTTGGTGCGGGGGGGGGGTTTTGGTTTTTTTTGCTCATAACTTGAGAACCGCTCATCCGATCTTTATCACTTCTTCGGCAAATCGATACATATTGCTAATGACTAACTATCGCTAGGATACGAATCATCTATCTCCAAACTTGGGATTGACGTTTTGTTTTTCAAAATTGGGGGGGGGAGGGGGCGTGGTAAAAAGAAAAAACTTGATCTGCCTGAAAGTAAAGATGCTTTTGTCCCATACATGCCAAACTCTACGCTCCCCCCCCCCTTTTCTAACCCTTCAGGTTTTATTTTTTTTTTTTTTCTCTATTAAGGGCAGCATGTTCCTTTTTTTCTCTTTTGTTTTTTCTAAAAATAAAATCTACTTGGCTTTGAGCAGGCGGTTTCAAATCGCTGAACTTTTGCCATCTAATCTAGTAGCGGGGCATATTTGAGCCCCTAAACATATAATTTCAAACAGCTTTAATATGAAATTCTAACGTTTATACGAAAACCTCTAGAGATTTCTGGGACACACCCGAATATACTCTGTGTACATTTGGTACAGAGTATAATAACATACAGGCTGTGACAGTAAGCCGCTGGCATAAAAAATGTAACTCGCTGGTTTCCACGATTCCAGATCACTTATCTCCGTAGTCCATAAGGAAGCTTCGGCGATAATGCAGGCTTTTCTGCAAGTAGGAGGTTTAGTATGGAGCACTGGGCAAGAAAGTGTTCAGTATCCTCTCTCTCGCTGGTATTGCAGAGTCACAGATGAGAGAAATCTAGATAACAGCTTTGCTCGGTGCCTCATGCCCCCCAGATTGATTTTCACCCTCCTTCTTGCTGTATCGCGGTTGTATTTTGTTTGCGCCAATTGTTGTCGACTCCGTGACGAAGACGGTTCGAGTTCGTGACGAAGACTGAATCTGAACTGGGTTCGACCGAGCAAAGCTGTAGTCTAGATATTAGATGGTCGTTGGCACACGTGGTACAGTACGGTTATATTTTAGATTCATCAGTTCGGTTCTTGCTCGGAAAATAACCGATATGGTTGCGGACTCGAGGTAGTTTCTAGTCGAAAGGTATACTGCAGTTGGCTTTGGCTGTAGGTCATGCGGGACTGACTAACTCGAGCTTCTGCTTCGAAACTGGCTTTATCTCTATTGTCAATACTTCGAGTGGATGGTCTTGGTAACGTAGTCGAACTGTATTTGAATGGAATACAGTAACATGGTGGGAAGTTTCTTTCTAGATGTAAGAAAAGCGCGTTCTTAGTTCAAGTACAAAACATCTTGGATTGAGGACAAAATAGACGTCTCGAAGTCTAAATCTGTTTATAAAAACTCCCTCCTGTTTCTAACACTTTGGATAAGGAGTGAGGGTAGATTTCTGACGTACAGTAGAACCATATTAGTCTTTAGTTGATTCCTTTTCTTTGAATTTTTCACGCTTTATGTGAATTAATTCCTAGGCATATTTTCAAGAACAATTTGGTAATATCTTTAAACCAAGAACATTTTGTACCCATTTTATGAACATTTGTTGTTTTTTAAAAAATGTATTGGGGTATACTTTATTAGACTTCATTGAAGAATATTTTTCACTCATTTTAAGAGTAAATCGGTTTACCTACAAAAAGATTTTCAATTAGTTCGAAATGTTTCTAATATATCCCGAAACAGTCTTAAGTCAAGTATTTCGGATTTCAAGAAAGACTTCAAATAAGAAGTTTGTGCTTGAATCAAGTATTTTCGTACTTACAGTACTATTGACACCGTTTGTACTTGAATTAAGAACAAAGTTCGAGTTTTTTTATCGAAGTGTAGAAAATCTAGTAAAATCGATATTGGCCAAGCTGACATTTCTTGTTGGTGTTATCACCACGGCTACAAACCAGTTCTGAACCGAACCTTCGGAATTGTTAACCTCCCGAAGCCAGCTTCTTCTGAAAAAAGGTTCATGTTTTCGAAGCGAATGTCTTGTCCACTCGACCACGGTCCTTGTTGCTCGCTAAGCAGCAAAGTGCCAACTGCTTACATTCTTAAGTACGATTTTGACGCCAGATCTTGCTTATGTCAAGTGAGCTAAGGCGCCGTTGTCCGTATGTTTTAGTCTTTGAGGTACCGAGTTCAAGTCCCGGATAAGTAAGTAAACAAAAAATTTTTTTATTGGTATCTGAATCACAGCTTTGGAAAAAGTAGGTGGCTTCTCTCCTCCTTCCCATATCAGAAAATTCTACACAAATCCAAGAAGATTTATGCTTGAAATTTATACTTTTTATGCTTACAAGATCGATGCTTAAAATGAATTCAACTTGGTTCCAAGAATATTCCGTCTTACATCTTAATTACTGAGCAAAATCTCAGATCGATAGCATCAAAACTGAGTGACTAGATTGCGTAGAAAAAAACAGACGGACGGACAAAGCTCAACTGACTCAGCTCGTCGCCCTGATCAAGAATATATATGTATATAGGGTGTTCACTTTGTAGGCCACATAGGAACTTGGGGAAAAGTGTAAGCATTTCCAACAAAAATTTACTCTGAACAAATTGTGCACAGCTTGCTCGACCCAGACCCCGACTACGAAAAGTCGGTCACTTGTGCCCATATTTTGTTTAGATTAATTGATTCAATTCGCTTGCTTTTCATTACAGAAGAATATCTTTAATGCTTTTAGTTGGCATTTTTTATTTATATAATTTTTTCCTCACCAAATCTCGAAAGCAAAACAGGCGGAATGTCAAACGTAATGCTCACAATAATAGTCGTCAGCAAACGCCCAAGTGCCTATGTGATCAACAAAGTGAATACCCTAATAGTTTATGTGGTCGGATATGAGTATTTCTATGTAATCTGGCAAAATTATAAAAACCTTTGCAAGAGTATAAAAATATGTATTAGATTTTACTCAACGATCTAAACCTTACGTTGGATAAGTAACCGAGAATCGAAACTTAGACTTTCCAATCGGTTTGAACACCTGGACCAAACCTTCTCCAGAATTTCAGAGTTATCCCATTTGGGACAGAGAACAAAGCAGTGTTAAGATTTTTGAAATATCGAAGTCTTGCAACTTACGCTCTCGTTTAAGCTGCATGAGCAAAGTTCTCTATCCCAAACAAGCCGAATGCTTGCCGAAGTTATTGCTCATTGAGTGTCAGAGAGTTAGTAGTTCTTGTCTTGTTCTTTTTCGTTTATAAACAAACTCTTCCAAATGATCAGTTTGATTTCAAAAATTCTGTTTAACTATATTTAACCCGTAGTTAACTTTGAGCGGAAAGTGGGTTGCCCACTTTGTTGCCCCAACAGTTAAAATATAATTTCGGCTGTGTTTATTTTCAATTTTGGGAAATCTGGCTTTCCCACCTAATCCACCCAGATAAGAGATCTTAGTTTTGTTTCAATTCCCCTTACAGTTAACATTTGCAATTCTGAATTCTCATTCTCTAATTCGTTGTTATTATTATTGTTTTCTTTCCCTCTCCCTTGTTGTTCTGTTTTTCCGCTTTTTTTTTTGGCTTAAACAAAGTTCAAGCGCTCTTCTATTAAGTATTTCTTCAGCTGCTTTTCCTCGGCTTCTGCCTTGTGGTACCTGTCTGGCGCGTTATTTTGTTTTTGTTTGTGGTCTTAACCAAAGCCATTTGGCTGTGGCTTTTTTATTTATCCACGCCTATATCTCTGGCTTGCGGAACAGGTTTTTGAGTTTTCACTCGTTTCACGTTTTTCGAGCCGCTCAAAAAATTTGGTATGCGGCCCTAAGTCGCCGCTAAATCCAAGCCAGGTCCGACTCGAGTCGAGTCGGGTTGGGTTGGGTTGGATTGAGCTGAAGTCCGTTCGCGGCACCCAAACCAATTGATGAAACTCCGTTGCGTTTAAAAGAGAAAACCCTTCTTGTACGAGTTGTTGTTGATTCAATTTCTTTTCTTTCATTTCATTTCATTTCGGTGTCTGGTCTCACTTTGGGCAATGCAATGCTGCCGCTGCCGCTGCCTTGTCTTGGCATTTTCAAAATAAAAAGCTGCTGTTTTTGCCTTTTCCATGCGGGGTTTTTCTTTTTGGTCGATGAATGAATTTCGTGTTGTGTTTTTACGCTTAGTAAGCGCTTTGATTTGTCAAAAAGATGAAAGACGAAACACATGTTCATTTGCAATGTGAAATTAATTAAGCCGAAGCCTCAAATTACTCAGCCCAGCGGGATAAGCCAGAAGATTTCATTTTTGTTTCTCTTTCTTCGCCATTTTATACACATTTTGCAATTAACAATATTGACGCTTCAGTCACCATGATTAGGTAGCTAATTTATTTTTATTTTATGGCTGACATCATGTGAAATTCCAAATTGGTTTGTCATTTGGATACAAATTCATATAGAATCGATTAAATTAGCATAAAGTGGATTGCAGTGATTTGAGAGGAAGAATTCGCTGAACAACAATAGTAAGCTTATCGCTCACTACTCTTTCCCCCAGCAATTACCCCTGGCAATCATTTCCAACTCCCATTCTTGACTAAATGGCACTTGACCCAGAACGAGACAAGGCTTACGAAAACGGGACTAAAATATAAATCAGTGTTGATAGTTTGATTGCTCAACTAGAAGCGTTTACCAGCACAGCATAGCGACCAAATTTTTATTAGTCAGGAACAATATTAGCCGCCCATATAGGCTAATATTTAGGGAAATTTGTAATGGCTCTTTGCAATGCTTGCTTTCTTCCAAATAAAAATACTTTCCTGTCTAAGCAAATTTCAGACTCCTGAATAAATATGCACAATAATTTGGTTTCTTTTTTTGAATAGAACTAGTCCCCTCCACCGAAACCAGTAAGTCCGTTGTTTCGTCGACTAGTAAACCTTTCGATAAATGTTAATTTATTAGACGTATGTAATGGCCACAACAGAAAGAGAGCGTACGGGAGAGAGAGAGAGTGCAGCTAACCAAAATCTTTACCTTTCCTCATCTTTCCTGATACATATGGGTCATTCTTATATAAACCAAACGGTTTTAAAATGTTCCATATTTGATTTCCAATAAAAATCCGAAATTAAATCTCGACATGCTATGTGCAAGTTATTTGCACAAATATTTTTTTTGTTAATTTTACAAAAATTTAAAAAATTGGCAAAAACGAAATAATAGAAAAAAGGGTTTTTAAAAACTGTATATCTTAGATTTGGTTTATCAGACAGGTCTCAAGTTGATATTGGTGAAAAGCATTTTACTGAATTTACTTAAATTATACTTTTATTAACTTTTAAACTATTTACTAATTTGAAAAGCTTAATAAATACGTAGTACACGTGCCAAGTTTCATCTACATAGCTTTAAATACTGTTGTTTGCAACTTCAGAAATTTTAATATTCTAAAAAAGTCTTCACTCTTTTTCAAGAAACACCGGTATTTAAAAAAAAAAAAAAAAAAAAAGAGAAAAGAAGTAAAAAATTTTTTTAAAAATGACAACGTTATGTTAAAACGAGAGCGTAATTTAAAGTCGGCTCTAACCGACTTCGATATACCCGTTACTCATGAAAAGGCATGTTTAACAGGGTTCCCGCGTACCTTAGTGTGACCATCCAAAAAGTATGCAACATTTTTTACGGTGGTAGCGGGGAGGGCTTGGTTCACTTTTTTGCTTATAACTTGAGAACCGCTCATCCGATCTTTATCATTCTTTCGGCAAATCGATTCATTTTGCTAATTACTAACTATCTCTAGAAGGTACGAATCCTCTATCTTTAAAACTGTAGGAGATATAACTTTTTTCCAAATTGCGGGGGCGGGAGGGGGCGTGGCCAAAATTTGAAACAAACTTGATCTGCGTGCAGATAAAAGAAGCATTTGTCCCATACATGTCAAACCTCTATCTCTTACCATCTCTGAGATCTAGGTGTTCATCAAACGGACAGACAGACGGACGGACGGACGGACGGACGGACGGACAGACGGACAAGGCTAAATCGACTCGGCTGTTGATGCTGATCAAGAATATATATACTTTATATGGTCGGAAATGATTCCTTCTGCCTGTTACATACATTTGCACGACTTTAGTATACCCTTTTTACTCTACGAGTAACGGGTATAAAAATAACGTAGCTTTAAGTGCTGTTAACGCCTCTTTTTTGTGGAGACGCAACGAAAATAGGTTTCGACTCTAATTTGTGCGGGCAAGAGGAACAGCAACAACAACGTCAAATTAAAAATGAGCGGAGCTAAGCAGATTCCGGCAGAAAACGTCGCCAAATAGCATTTTCCAGCGCCTTTCATTGAAGAGTCACACAGAAAATGTCGGATGAGGAAATTAGCGACGTTCAATTTGATGTTACTGCGCTCATACTGCAGATTGTAAAATGGCATAATGATAAGAACAATTAATGTGTTATTCATATTATTTAATTATAATAATTTATTAAAATAGCACACAGAATATGTTGCATGCGATGTTGTTGTTTATAAGTTCGCGGGCTCATTTAACAGTGCCAAGACAAACACAAGGTTTCTTTGAAACGATTATCGATAGAAAAAAGGGTGTTATCGTGTTATTAGCAGCGGCTTAGCAGACTCTGTAAAGTATCTGCGGAATATCAACTTTTTCACGAGAGATTTTTCGCGAGCCGTGGATACCGCCCACTTTAGATCCAAGAAATTCCGGCTTACTGTATTTTTGATATCAAAACTGCTTGATATCAAGCACGGTCATTGAGTTTTTTTTTGATCTGGAGACACTAAAATACACTTCTCCCCTATAAACTTGAACCCTAGCTCCTTCAAAAAATACATCTGAGCCTTCCCGTTAATAAATACGAAATTGGAAATTGTTTTTATTTCATATTGGATTTTGTTCTTGTTCGGAGATAATAGACCCCGCCACCCGTCGCGGCGCGCTGACCATCTAACAACAAAGCACACAACCTCTCATCCACTCTTCCCAATTTTCTCCAAATTTTCACTTTTTCCTCCCCCCCCTCCCATACCCCACTTCACCCCACATCCCACCATTGCCCATCCAATCCCCCCCACATCCCACCCAATCCCATTCACATCCACCCCAACACCCCCCAATACCCCTCCCATACCCCCCCCGCCAACCACCCTCCGCCCCGCCACTTCCTTCTTTTTACACCACCCCCACCCCCCCCCCCCCCCACCCATATATAGCCCCCCGTCAGCTTTCCACCCTTACAAACCGAGTTTCAAGCCAATCGGTTGAAAAATAATTTTTTTCATGCGGAATTTTCCGGGAAATTTCCGACCGTTGGGTGAAATTTTCCAACATCGGAAAATCACATTTCAAATTATTTCGTATTTTATACTTACAAACCGATTTTGAAGCCAATTGAATGTAAAATAGTTTTTCATGCTAAATTTTTCGGGAATTTTTCGACCGTCAGGTCAAATTTTCCAACATCGGAATATCAGATTTCAAATTATTTCTTATTCTGCCCTTACAAACCGTCGAAACTCGGTTAAAAGTCAGCCAATCGGATAAAAAATAGTTTTGCATGCTGAAATTTCCGGCCATTTTCCTCGTGGGCGGATTTTCCAAAATCGGGAAAACACGTGTCGAATTATTTCGCGACTATGTTTGCAAACCAAATTTTAAGTCAATCGGATGAAAAATAACATTCTTCCCTCACAAACTTTTCCGATGCTTTTCCACTTTTCCGGGTGGAATTTTCCAAAACCCCGTCTTAGAACGCACTTTCACCACTAACAGAAACTCCCCCCACCCAGCTTTTTTTTAGGCGCTGATATTGCCATTACAAAGTGAGTTACTCCTGACACCTTCTTTGCCATCTTGAATTATAATCGCATACAATCTGCATTACTTTGCCATAGGATCCCTTTTAAAAACGGCTGCCGACAGCCTGTTATAATAAGGATAGTTTGCCAGTTTTAGCCACCAAATGGGAGACTCTCCCATATTCGCTTTAGAATGCTAGTGCAGATTTTGCATTTTTTTTGCAGAAGCAAAAGTGGTGGACGGTATTAGATTTGCGAAGTTAATCAGCTCAGCACCGCTTTGTCCAAACATTGTACAATCATCTTATTAAGCTTTTGCGACTTTCAACCTAGCGAACTACAATGGCCCTGATTCTCCTTAGTGATGGTACATCAAAACAAACAGACTGCGAACATTCTGCAACAATTTAAAAAATTAATGTGCGTATTTCGTTTAATGGTTGATGATAGGCTCTAGCTTACATCCTTAATACGTGGTATGCGGGTTGTCGAAAGCTAACCGTTTACAAAACGTCCAAACATGGCAAAAATAACTCCAGATTGTATGGGAGTATTGCCTTCATACTGGTAGAATTCACCCAGGATAACCCGTGTTGTCAATGCAATTTCGCCGCTGGTGATAATAGGACACGCACTTTATTTAAGAAATATCGCAAATGTGATGCCTCTAGCTTAACAGTTGACAGCTAGTTCTGATATTTTTTCTTAAGCATAAGATGTGGGACAAATTAGAATTATTTTTTTTTCTTGATTAAAATTGAGAATAACACAATAGACCATGTAGGTTTCACGATCAAACAAACTCTTTTCTGTAGTGATCATATAAACAAGGCTGTATTTGAAATATACGGATCCCTCAGACTACTGTATCTCACACAGCACCTTATCTAAGCTAAGACCTGCTTGACTCTCTGTCCCTTCTATGGAGTGGACATTTTTTGGCAACAGTGATGCAGCTAGCAAACATAAACTGAATGTGCTTTAACAACATAGCTAGATACGTTTTTGACCTAAAGCCAACTGACCACATTTCAAATTACTTCAAAAAGTTTTTCGACCTTAATTTAAATAGTTGGATACAGTATAGAGCATTGTTTTTTTAAGCTTTTTAGCACCAAAGAATCAAAGTACCTCTATGAAAAACTTGAATTCTCTGCATTACGACGTACTAATAATATTGTATGCTTAAAACATTGATTATCGCCATCGGAAAAATTTTTTTTTTATATATGCTGTTCGCCTATGAAACAATCTGCAGCATGACTTTAAGACAATTAGAAGCGGAGCTCAATTTCCAGTACAACTTTCAAAATCAACTCAATAGTCAGTAAAAGCTTAGCACATTAGAATACATAATCTACTTTCAATATTATTTTACCTATCCAAATGCCTTTTTTAACGTGTGTCATCTATTTAGATTTAGGAATTCAATTAGAATTTTAATTTTTTTTTTTTTTGTGAATTTTTATTTTATTTTTGTGACTAGTGCCCTAATCATAAGTTTCAAACAACTTGTAGCACTTGGAACAAAGTAATTAATAATAAAAATAAATTGTTATCAAATCTGCACACTCGAATAATTGGCACTATTATTTCGAAGGAATTATTAGGGGAAATAGTACAAACCGAATTCCAAACATTCCAAGTCCACTTTTTGTTTGGATTAAGCCCATGTGCGTACTAAGCTAAACCAAATAAAAGAGTATCAAGATTGAACTTTTTGCTGGACCATAAGTTTCGTAACGTTTCGGTTTGATTCCTTTTACTACATTTCAACGGAAACATGTTAATACCAAATAATTGTTTTAGTCTAATTTTTCATTTTAAATAATAAAGTTCCTACTTATCGCCGTCGCTTACTCATTAACTGCACGCCATTGCCAAGAAGATCTTCAACAGCCTCTATTTTTTCACAATTATTTTGACCATTTGAGCGTGCGATTTCAAACGCTTTCGCTTCCTAAAAGTAAGACGTTTTTTTTTTCTTCTTCAAACAAACAATTTGATTTAAATCATTGCGTCAAGTTTCGAGTTTGCTTTTGTCATTTTCACAAATGTACGCATTTCTGGTGCGACTTCCGCGTCTACGATTTTTCCTTACGTGTACCTCTATTGCTATTATTCGTCGTAATTGTTGTTATTATTAAGTATTTCGATTAAGCGAACACCCAAGTCTCACATGATGATACGATCTTCAAAGTCGCGCTCCCACGACCTTTTCGGAAATCGCAAAACCAGAAGAATTTGGTGGCAAATGGGTTGACAAATGATTCTGTGTTTGTGTGTGCATTTCGTATAAATTATTCAGTTCAGTTCAGTTGCGACGATGGCGGTGGCCTTGATGGGCTTTTGCTAAGCGATTCAAAGTGCTTGGCAATCGTCTTGCATCCTGCGCCACAAAACGGATCCAGTTTACACATGCTGCCCGATTGGCTAATCACCAACATCCGCTCGGTGGGGAGCGGGAGGGTCGGCTGATCTAGCCACATGCTAGACAAACCCGTTTTGCTATAAAAATATTTGTGGTTTATTAAACATTTTTGTGTGCAGCTACAGCAGCTACCCAGCGGACCCGTCAGCAACTGTCCAACTCAACTGGAGGCGTCAAAAGGCGCCATGTGGTTGAAATTGGAACTGAGAGTCGGTATTTGTATGGAATTTGTTGGCAACAAATTCTTAATTATAATAGGTGGTAGGTAGGAGGGCAGGGCAACTGATCTTGAGATCAGACAATTGAGCTTTGCTAACAAATATACCATTTAGGCCATTGATTACTCAGACGCAAAACGTTGAAAGCAGCGGAAAGCAGGGGCTCGGATGAAGAAGCATTAATGCCCTTTAGGCAGTACTGTAGTGCCTCGCAAAATCTACATGAAGTGTCTTCACAATCGCGCATTTCAATATTACTTGCAATTTGCTAAATTATGTAAAATCACAGAGCAGAATTTATCAATGGCCGGTGTGTTAACTGAGGCGCATATAACAGTCCTTCAACATATGGAAATGCCATTTAAATGCAAAAATATATGAAGTATTTCAAATTTTCGTAATTCAATTTCACGATTCCATCGCTTTTTCGTTAAAGTCTACCAAAATCTATTATTATGAGCCGCACAGTTTTCACAGTTGCTTGAATTTTGTTTGTAAGTTACAGAATTCAAAACGCCATTTTTCAACAGTCTAAAGCCCAGAAAAATTTTGTGAAAAATAAATTGGTTAAATAAAATGCGCATTTCGCGAAAATTAGTAATGTTGAAAAAAGGCCTACAATCGTATTTGGTTAGAGAGGTAAATCGACAAACAGCTCCAATTAAAAATATAAAATAACCCCTATTATACCTGTAAAGTTTCGCACCTTTACCGAATGAAAAATTGGTTATTTCCTTCATACACACAATTTAAGGTACGTTACACAATTTAAATATCCAAATAAATTACAAGATTAATGAGTTAATGAGAATAATTGAGCTAATATTGACGCCACTCAATGCCACGTCGCCCTTCTTGTGCTTTCAAGCCATCAGAGTTCAACAGAAGTTAAACTGAAAAAAACGAGAAGGTGACACCTACTTAATTTGGGTCAAAGATTAATTAGAGTTGCACTTAATAATAATAAAAACAACACTAACAAAATGTTATTTGCTAAAGTGAATAGTCAGCCATCTTTTGACTATCATATCCAAACAGCATTCATATTCTGCATACTATACTATACTAAAGTCGTGCAAATGTATGTAATAGGCAGAAGTAATCATTTCCGACCATAAAAAGTATATGTATTCTTCAAATTTGCCATGTAGACTCCTATTGTCTGCACGCAGATCAAGTTTGTTTAAAATTTTTACCACGCCCACCACCGCCCCCACAAAAAAATGTTGAAAAACTCTCACAATTTTTAAGATATCGGGTTCAAATTTAAAACTTAAATTTATATTCGCAATAACCATAATTCCTGAAATTTTCATCATCAGATCGGATATAAAATAGACGAGTTGAAAAGGAGTTGCATACTTTTCGGATGTTCCCACTCAGCAAGACAGGAATGTTATTAAACATTTCTTCTCCCAATGTCAGTAAGAACCGACTTTATACGCTCTCTTTTTTCTTTAGTCTTGTCACACTACAAAATATTGTATATGTGACGAAGTAAGCTAAATTACTTATGTCGCAGTTCCATGCAAGCCTTTAGATGAAACTTGTGCAATATCTGCAAGATTAGCTTTCAATTTGCTTAGTTCAAAGAGTGATAATAAGACAACTGAGGATAACAATAAGATCCTTGGTCAAATAACACTGTGCAACACTAAAAAGTTGATACGGTCGAGACCAAAAAATTCTGAAAGGGTATGATGGTAGTACAAAAACCTTCGCTGGGTTTGGTCTGGTTAGCTGCCGATTTCTTTTTATAGCACTTTGAAGTTTTAAGCATATGATTGGGACTTGTAACTCCATATCTCGTAAACTATTTGGAATTTCGCTTTGACGTCTTAAATGAAGTTGTTGCTCTTGACTTGGTTTACAAAACATTTCTAAGTAACAAGTCAAAATAGTCACATCTTTAAACTCAAAATTGAAAAAATGTCGTATAATCATCATGTTTTCCCCTCATTTTGTACTGTTTTTCAACTTTTTCTTGAAAACTATAACGATTTTGACTAAGCAATGAAGGACGAAAAAGTAGCTTAGACTAAAATAAACAATCGGTTGGAACATACCAACTTCATTCGATTGGTCCTTCATATAGTTAAGGGCCCTAAAGTATGTATAATTTCAACCAAAACTCGAAAAATTACAGTTTTTGGTAGAAATTGGCTGACATAATCAAAAATTTCGATTGTTTTGTATTAAATCAATAAAATTGTGAAAAAATATAACTTAAAAAATGTAACTAAAGAAATTTAATTTATTTACTTTTTTACCGATAATTTTCGTTTTTTTTCGAATTTTGTATGACAGTTTTTCATGCTTTTGGGCTTTTAACTATATGAAAGAGTACTTAAATGAAGTTTGTTCGTACTAACGGTTTGTTTATTTTGGTCTAAGCAAGAACTTTTACCTATATTACTTGACCAAATTTGTAACGGGTTTCAGGAAAAAGTTGAAAAACTGGAAAAAAGTTGTGAAAACTTGGTTTTTTTGGACATCTTTTGTAATTTTAAGTACGAAGATGTAATTTTTTTGATTTGCTACAAAGAAATGTTTTGTAGGCCAAGCCAAGAGCAACAACTTTGCTAAAGACATAAAAGCAAAATTCAAAATAGTTTACGAGATATTGGTATCGTTAATCCTACTCTGAAGCTGAAAAGTTCAAAGGTCAATAAAAAGAAAACGGCAGCTAATCAGACCAAACCCAGGCAGGGTTTTTATACTACCATCACACCCTTTCAGAATTTTTTGGTCTCGACCGTATCAACTTTTTTGAGTTCAAAAATGTGTCACAGTGTCAACGCAAAAAAACTTATAATATCTTAAAGAAAAGAAGAGATTTTGCCGACGGTTGGTTTGTAAATCTCTCTGAAAAATTCGTTGGTGCCACAGAGCATGTAGAGATTTCATTTTCTAATTAGAAAATCTAGGTTCACACCCCATGTTCCAATTGATGTTCCATCTCGGAAAAAGGGCTAAATCTCCCCCCCCCAAAAAATTTCCCTTATTTGAGATTTTGGTTAATTTAATGGTTAACTAAATTTGTTTTTTTTTTTTTTTTTTTTTTGCATTTTTAAATAATAAAACAATTTTAAGTCGCAATTTCCACCAATAAAATGCAAAATTTAAAAATTTGTTGGGGCCAAACATGAGGTATTAGTTTCCATCCCTTAATCCTCCAACTGTCATGTAGAGGGCGCCACTTCGACAAAAGGCGCTAGTGAAAAAAGAGCTTTGCAAAATCTTTTAACAAAACATTAGAGGTTTGAAACCAACCAAAAGAAATTTCTGTGGCACCTAAGAATTGGAAAAAACTCTCTGCGTCTTGAACCTTAAAAAAGTCTTTAATTGTATTTTGTTTTGTACACATATCCTCTGAGCTTGCACACATTGCTAACATGCTTCTTTAACTGTAGTAATAGTATAAATTTTGCTTTTAATAAAAACTATTAAGAATGCGGTAGTAATGCGGTGTCTACGATATTGAAATGCGGTATTGGGCGTTAATACGACATTGAAATAAGGCAGTAGGCGGTGAATCGATATTGCTAATTATGTGTCGAAATGTTTAAAAATAAATTGTAACAAAAATGGGTTTGGTTCTTCGTAAATGCGTATACGCATTGTATTTTGTATGTAGATGTAAATTAGATCGACTCATATAATAAATCAGGGTTTTTTGAGGTGGCGAAAATTGCGATACACTGCTGCAGTTCTCTGGTTGCTACTACTCCTCATCCAAAACAAAACTTCATTTTATTTTAAATTATCCCCCTACGCGTTTCGGTCGCATTTTGCAGCCTTCATCAGGCAGCCTGCATTTATTTGCCTACACCTAATTGACTTTGTTAAAGAACTGAAAATAATCAGTTCCGTTACTACATCAGATGGCAGGAAACCCGTTCGAATTAAGGTATTCGTTCGCTTTTGCCATTTGATTTAGTCACCGAGCAACATTTGTGGAACTTCATATATAAAGCAGGACTGCAAAAACCAAAAAGGTTTAGCGGTGATCGATTGAAAATTGAAAAATTCAAAGGTGACTTCGGGTTTTTCCAATCGATCATTTTTTTCATTCTGTAACTTGGTAACACTGTTAGTGACTGCTGTCGACGACAGCGTAGAAAGGGTTATATGGTAACACAACAGTGAAGAAATTGGATTCTCCTTTTCTAACCATTGCAACCTAACCTAACCTTACCTAACCTAGTGACAGCTGTGCCTGTTTATTCATCTGATATTCAGAAAACTCAAAAGAGTTTGACTCAATTGAGATGATAAAAGAAATATCGAAGAAGGAGGACTGATAACTGGAAAATTCGTTGGCATAAATGTATAGCAGCGGAAGAGGATTATTATTTTGAAAATGGATTTTGAAAATGCATATAAGAAAATACGCCTTTCAATTTGATTGTTTTAATAAGAACAACGCTACACATTCCATCTTCTTCTCTTCTTACTAAAGATTTGTGTAAAGACTGAGCTTTCCTACCAGATTTACCCACATTTTACTTAAACCTGTTACACCTTCATGCTGATATTTTTCCATGCGTAACTCTATGGTTAAGTTCATACTTATATTATTAATCGATTCAACCATCCGCCAATTATGAGCTCTGATTTCTTGTTCATAGTTGAATGAATTTCTAATGTCTCCACCTGCAATCGATCGACTGGCTTGCTCTGACTATGACAACAAGTCTCCAATGGGCGGCCCTTAATTGCACCAACTTTCATAAGAAAGTTACAAAATTAATCCGCTGGAGAGCGAAGACCAGACCCAACCAGACCAGACCAACAAGTTGAGCCCAGCGAAGCTGAAACAACATTTCATAAGAGTTGGGAACCCGCCTGCCGGCCTGTCGGCCTGCCCAGTCCCTAACTGTTTCTGTTTCTGTTTTGAGTTTCCAAGCTGTTGCGTAAGCGAAAAGCCATTTTTCCCCATTTACATAAGTCCAGTTCCGATACCAAAAAAAAAAACAAAGCGAAAATATGAGCTACACATTTGGCGATAAGCATTTCGTTATGTCTCTGGGTGCATTGTTATTTAAGTACCGGACGTTAAATCAAACACGTTTGCGCTACCACATGAAAATGTTGACGCTCTTTCCCTAACCAAAAAAAAAAGCACTAAGCAAACGTGTGGAACGTGATAACATTTGTTAATGTTCGATATTTTAACTGGTAAACAAATTGTGAACAAAAATAAGTAAGGGGCTATTCAAATTTAATAACTTTACGTGGCGTTTTGTTGCGCTTCGATTGGAAGGTTCGAACCAAAATTTACAATTTTAAAGTTTTGGTTTACCGAATTTAAAAAAAACCCTTGTTTTACTTAGAATCAAGTCAATGATAAATTATTTTGGAAAGACATTGGCGATCGTCAACATTTCGGAGATAGCTTTTTCAATGGTCATCTTGGGAAAGTGATATTGAAGTCATATTTAAGCTTAAAACAATACCAAAATGTCGTTTAACTTCTCTCTTTTAAGAAACTAATTCTATGCAGTATTTCTAAAAATCCAGCCAGCATTTGGAAGATCGTTTTTACAAAAATCACTTTGAGGAGTCTTTTTCGAGTCGCCTTGCTGATTAAAAAGAGATTGGTGATTAAAAGAAGACTCGAAAATGAATCGTGCATATGCTTAAAATGTGATTCATTGAAATAAGACTAACAAAACGTAAAGCAATCGAAAATTGATCGCGCGGGTGATTGAATAATGATTGTTTTTGGTCTCGAGTCGAAACTGATAGGTAATACGACTCGAAAATGATTCGGAAGGGCGAGTCATAAATGACTCCTTTAGAAGAGTCATAAAAGACTCTTTCGGAAGAGTCACAAACGACTCTTTCAGAGGAGTCGCGGCTAGGGTACCATTTTCTCCCGACGAAAGAGTCATTTCGGATCGGAAAACGAGCGCACTTGTGACTATTTTAATCAGTAAGAGGAGTCGAAAAAGACTCGAATATGATCAAAAATTTCTTGAAATGCTGGCTGGGTAAAGTTCGTCATGTGTACATACCCAGCCAACATTTTATGAAATTTCTGATCACATTCGAGTCTTTTTCGAGTCCTCTGTCTGATTAAAATAGTCATAAATGCGCTCGTTTTCTGATCATAAATGATACTTTTGTCGGGAGAAAATGGTACCCTAGCCGCGACTCTTCATAAAGAGTCATTTCTATCCCGATTTTCTGATCAGTTTCGACTCCTTTTCGAGTCATTTGCAAGTCTTTTTGAGTCGTTTTTAAATGAATCACATTTTGAGCATTTTCGAGTCTTTCTTAAGTCGCCCATGAAATGAATCGCTTTCTAATCATAAAAGTAACATCAAGGTGATTCTTGTTAAAATGATCTTCCAAATGCTAGGTGGGGAACCGATAATTTGGGTTCGGCACAGGATCATATTTTGGCACACTTGTATACATCGGTACATGTCCGAATTTCAGGTTTCGAAACTGTTTGGTTCAAAACCGATTGGTAGATTTGGATTAGAAACGATAAGACCCACTTTTCCACCGCTTGGTCCTACGGTAGGCATAAGATATAGTCATCCGATTTCGACCAAATTTTGTAAATCTATTTGAAAGCATTTAGTATGCAAAATCACAGAGTTTAAAAACGATATAGTTGTTCTCACTAAGACCGATTTTCCGAACGATTTGTTCTATGGCAGCTATTAGATATAGACATACGATATTGACAAAATAATGCAAATCTGTTTGCAAGCATTTAATATTAATAATGTTAAAGTTTAGGGACGCTTACATCAAAAACAAAAAAAGTTGGCCTCACTAAGACCTATTTTCCGATTGGCAGCTATAAGATATAGTCATCAGATCCGGACGGTTCCGATATATTCGCAGCGTGAAGTAAAAAGAAGACTCTGTGCAAAATTTCAGCTCTATAGCTTTAAAACTAAGAAACTAGTTTGCCTAGAAACAGACAGACAGACGGACTGAGACACCTCGTCGCCCTAATCAAAAATCTGTATCTAGTATACAAATTTATTCGAGCTTAATTGCAGGTCAAATACGAGTCGTACTTGATTGGAACCATTCTAAAATTCGTGTATTAATCCGTAAATCGGTAAAATTTACAAAAACGGTTATTAAAAAAATTGTTTGACCACCAACCCTATTTCGGGATCAATTCAAGTACAAATATCGAGCTAAAATCAATGTCGGACCTTCTGGATTGTATGCAACTGAGGGATCAAGTCGAGCTCAAGATAAAATCAATCCCGTGTGTTGTTGAAATAAGCCTATATCGAGCTAAAGTCGTGATTAAGATAATATTTTCGAAATATTTTTTCAAAACTCTTCTTTTATAAACTCCTTTACTTGGTTTCAGAAAATCCAGAATTAACCGACTTCTGACATCTTTTTTGTTTTTTTTTTATATCTTGGATTTTTTGCGTAAAGTTAATATATCTAAACTGGCAACTTTTAGCCGGTTAGAGGTCACGTTATGTTTGCACCTAACTTTAAGGGTAATTCTCCATGTCGAGTCTGTTTTTTGGACCTTTTTTAAAAAAAAGTCTTATTTGAAAACTGCAAAGAGTTTTTCCAATTCTGTTTTTTTTTTTTTATATTAGCTGTAAGAAAATTTTTAGATTAGTGGGGATGATTCCCACGTCTCCAGGTTCTATGAAATGAAAACTGAATACGGGATTAAAATCAGTATAAATGTCATTCTAGTCTGACCCTCGAAAAAAATTTTGGGATTTTTTTTGACAAAATGGCGGCCATTGAAATATGAAAATTCGATTTTGGGACCTTTTTGTGTAGTTTAGTGTAACAAAAAACATAGTAAAATTTTTTGAAAATTATGATTGAGGGTCAAACCAGAATGGTGACAATTCTGCGTGGATTTCATTCTGAATTATCAAAATCGGTTTAGTGTAACTGGAGATATCATGGCCGCCAGTTCGAAAAACCAGGATTTGAGATAAATGCGTGTTTTATCGAAGACATTGGTCGACATAAAAGGTTATATCTTCTAAAAAATTTCGAATTTCAAAAAATAATTTTGGGGCGATATTCTCAAATATCCAAGCTATAACAAATGCTACAAAAAAAGGGAAAAAATGTTGCACATGGAGAATACCCTTAAAACAGAAACACACAGGAGGGTAATCGACTTACAGCTGGTTCTATCTTCAATAATATTTGCCCATCGATCGCAAATCAGCAAAATGCTTAGACTGCTTGGGAACTCCAAGTTGTATGTTGTATGTTCAATGAGCACGGTTGTAGGTTTAAATTTTTACTGCCTCACTATCCAATCCTTTATTTCTGTTCTAAGCTAAAGCAGTATTTGTAAGATACATGTACAAATAACATGCGTTGGTCTGAAGGGTAGTTTCCCACACAATGCACGTCAAGTGGTTCCCTTTCGTCAGTATTGTTATGAATATTTAATGCTATGTTAAAATTGAGACACAGGCTGAGTTATATAATATATAGTATGAACATTCTTCTGGGGGCCTAAGATGCGACAGCCACTCGTCCAGTATATGTCTTCTAACTCAACGTTAAGATCGTGCTCGAGTCTCATGTTCAAGTTTGAACAGTGCTAGTTTGATTATCATAAAGGTAGTAGACACAGTCACATATGTCAATATATTTGTTGGAAAGAGTTCTATTACGAACAGAATGAAATGCAATCCATACTTTGTCAGCTAAGATATCAAACACTTAGATTGCTTATGGGTTGTTCGATATCTTAAGCAGCGATCAGTTTTCAACTATCCAAGAACTTAATCTTAGGACTCGAGGGTAATACAAAAACCTTTCCGAACCTTTTTGCTTTAAGAAACACTATTTTAAATGAATTTAAGCTAAAAACCAAAAGGTCAGGGCCCTTTAAATCAGTTCACGGGAGGGAGACAGAGAAAAAAAGAGAGAGAGCTACTTACTCGCACATGTTTGCATAATGATGACCTTTATATGATGAATGATGAGTTCCCCACCGCTGAGAACCTTGAGTTGTAACAATTCAGGCTTACTCAATCCGTCATCAGCTATGAAAACAATGGAAAAACTACGGAACGTGTTCATATGCCACTTGATCTGATCTGATCTTGCTCTTTTTGCGTTTTGTCTCTCCCACCAGACTGGCACAAAGCGTCAGCTTTACATACATACATATATGAGCATGCATCCGTATATCATTAACGAAAACGTATGTAAGATGACCGGACGATGATGATGATGATGATGATGAGATGCTGCTGACGATCGACAAGCGTCAATGGCTCTGTGCATGTTTTGGGTTTTAATGCACATGAAGAGGCAGTTAGTTAGGAAATAATAGATGAGACGCCCACATGCTGAAACTGGTTTGACTCCAAACAGTTGGCAATGATTTGTATTTGTCGTTGTATGTAGATTGTACCATAATAGTACGATAATCTCTAAAGAAGGTTAAATGTGTATTTTGCAATTGAAAGTGTTAGTTGACCTTAAACTCACGTAAACGGTTCAAGTACCTAAGAAATTTTGTAAACGATTTCGATTGAGATTTTGGTTAACGGTAGAGCATTTTATGAAGATCAGTTACAGTTTTCCACCCATCAAAGACCTTGCTATTTTTTTAGCTAATCGATAAAGTTTGACATACTTCATTTTCACCTTTTCCCACATTTATATAATTAATTAATTAATAATCTTTCCTCCTAGGCCTTTGCTGACAAACATTCGGATGCGGAATCCCTTCTTCAAAATTTGAATATGAAATATTATTACTATACGCGTACCCGTGGCCTTTTCCGCATCTGTTATCCCAAAGAGCGACCGCCCGTAACTGCGGGTAAGTTAAAGCAAACAATCAAAAAGCTATTCATCATCATTTCTCATTTGATATTTGTGTTCATTTTTATTCCAGTTCCCACCTATTTGTCCCCCATTGAGACGCACTGCTCGAACATTGATTATTTCCCGCAAGTGGAGGACGATAAGATTTCCAATGAGGATGCCACCTCTCGTTTACATTTGGCTCGCTCTTGCATTGCCCTGTTCATCATTAGTTTTGTGACCATTTTCTGTGCCTTCTGGACGGGTCTATCGGGCTGTTGGAAACGCTCATCGGGTGCCATAACAGCCACCTCGATATTGTTGCTGGTCACCTGTCTATTAGCCGCAGGTGCTATGGGTCTATGGCATACGGTGGAGTTCTTTGAAAAGGAAAAGGTGGTGGGCGAGGATTATTTCCAACAGTGGAATACGGTAAGAGACTTGGGGGAAATTAAATGTACAAGGAATTCTGTAAGTTAGATAATTAAAAAATTAACCACAGGCAAATAATTTGCTCAAATATTTCAAAATATTTGCCCATTTTGTTTGTTGCCATTGAAAGAACAAACACGGCAAATATTTTGCTTCATTTTTCAATTAAGCAGAATGGCCAAACAAATGTTTAATAAAATTTGCCCCAACTGTGTGCAAACGCAAATTATTTGCCCAAATTTGTTAAGAGCAAATATTTGCTCATGTGGGAACACCAAATTTGTTTTAAGCAAACATTTACAGTTCAAGGCTAACTTTGTTGAAACAATGTGCTCAAATTTTGTTTGCGTGTGGGACCTGAGCTTAAGCAATGACGAAAAAAAGACCCGAAACTTAGGCTTTCTAAAGATTCTAGTACTATCCGGACAACAGGAGTACAAACAAACCACGATACGCAAATGGAATTAGACTTATTTGAGGTATAAGGATAAGGTTGATTCGTTTGGTGGATTTTTTATAAAGGGTGATTTTTTAGCAAATTTTCGCGTCACATGTTACTGTCAAACATGTTCAGTTTGGTCTATAATTTAACCATGAATCGACTCACAAACGAACAACGCTTCCAAATCATTAAATTATATTATCAAAATTCGTGATCTATGAGAAATGAGAAAACTCTAAAAATTTTCTTCAGCAAGGTAGCTTATTTCTGTTTGAATGGATAAGTGAATAAACAAAATTGCCGTATTTGGTGTGAAGAGCAGACAGAAGCATTGCAAAAACTGCTAATGCATCCCGAAAAATGCACTGTTTGGTGTGCCGATGGCATGATTAGACCGTACTTTGTAGGTACACAGGGTATATTAAGTTTGTGCAAAAACATGTAACAGGAAGGAGGAATCATTTCCGACCCCATAAAGTATATATATTCTTGATCAGCATCAACAGCCGAATCGATATAGCCGTGTCCGTCCGTCCGTCCGTCAGAACAAACCGATTTCAAAAAAGGATAGAGCCATATCTTTTACAGATTTGTAGATCGATGGTTTGTGCCTTCTAGAGATTGTTAGTAATTAGCATTATGTATCGATTTGCTGAAGAAATGATAAAGATAGGATGAGCGGTTCTCAAGTTATAAGCAAAAAGTAAAATGTGGTTTCAACAAGACGGTGCCACATGCCGCACAGCAGGCAAAACAATGGCCCAATTGAAAGGCGAGTTCGGTGAACAGTTAATTTCACGTTTGGGGACGGTCAATTGGCCGCCTAGATCGTGCGACATAACCGACCCTTAGACTATATTTTGTGGGGCCATGTTAAGGCTCATGTCTATAGCAACAAGCCCGCAACAGTTGACGCACTGGAAGCTAATATTGAAGAATTTATTCATAACATTCCACCCGATATGTTGGAGCGAGTATGTCAAAATTGGACCCAGGGTATGAACCATTTGAGGCGCAGCCGCGGGTCAACATTTACATGAAATCATTTTTGAACATTAAATTATATTGATCGTTCTATCGACTTAAATAGAGATTTCAGAGAGAGAGATTTTCTTAAACATCTTTAATTTCGGTACGAAAGACTTTGGTAGAAGTAAAATTTAATTTCAGCGTCACGTGACGCTGCAGCGCTGCGCTGATGTCATGCATATTTGGCGTTGTTGTTTTCGCGGAGTGGGTTGGGAGAGGGTTGAAAGAAGGGCGAAAACGGGTGGAAAGTAATGGGAAGTGGGAGGAACGTGAAGGGAATGTGGGGTTGACTCAACAGTGACTTGACAGTGACTAAGCAGTGACTACAGTGTCTCGAAAGTGACTTGACTAAACAGCGACTGAACAGTGACTAAGCTGTGGTTAATCAATGACTTGAAAGTGACCAAACAGTGACTAGACAGTGACTTGAAAGTGACGAAACAGTGTTTTGACAGTGACTAAGCAGTGGCTAATGAAAGACTTGAAAGTGACTAAACAATGACTTAACAGTGACTTGACAGTGACTAAATAGTGACTAAACAGTGACTTGACAGTGAGCAAACAGTGACATGACAGTGATTAAACAGTGACTTCACAGTGACTGAACTGTGAATTGGCTGTGACTTAACGGTGACTTGACAGTGACTTGACAGTGCCTTGACAGTGACTAAACAGTGACTTGACAGTGACTTGACAGTGACTTGACAGTGACTTGACAATGACTTGACAGTGACTAAACAGTGACTTGACAGTGACTTGACAGTGACTTGACAGTGACTAAACAGTGTCTTGACAGTGACTTGACAGTGACTTGACAGTGACTTGACAGTGACTTGACAGTGACTTGACAGTGACTTAACAGTGACTTAACAGTGACTAATCGGTGACTTAACAGAATTACAGAAAAGAAGGAAGAACACACTCCCCGTTTTCTTCTTTTGAAAGATTGTTATTGCTGATTTATAACCATTGAGAGAGCTTGTGATTTTTAAAATAAGCGCTTAAATTTACCATAAACATGTTTCACATCAAAGCCTCGTAAGTGTTAACGACACTCAGCTGCTAAAAAATCACCCTATACTAGCCTTGAGTACTTTAAGTGTGACCAGGTTCGATTGGCCAATATTTTACACAACTTTTTGTTGAACGGTCACAAAATAAAATTAACTTGAGAAAATTTTTATGCAATGATTTATACGATCCTAGACTTGGGTCCAACTTAGACTTTTGAGGCATTAAGCTTCATTCTTAGTTACAGTGAAAGACTGATATAATGAATCCAATCGTAAGCGTTCTGCACTCAATCAATATAATTCAAAAGTAACAAAATTTTGTACAAACTAAATTTAACTCAAACCACTGAATCCTAAAAATTTCCACATATTTTTTTCTTTGTTAATTTCATATTGTTAAAGCTTTTTTAATAACATTTTTTTCACATTGTTAATAGGTTCTGCGCGACAACACCAAGATCGTGTACGATTGGTCCTACATTGTGGCCTGGGCTGGCATTGGTACTTGTCTGCTGTCCGCCATTCTGCTCTCTGGAGCTGCTGTCTGTCTGCGTAATGAACGTGAAAAGGAGGAGCAATTGAATCTGCAATATCTGATGCCGGGTAAGTTTACTTATAACCAATTAAGTGCCAATAGTATGCTCATTTCCCCCATCCTCTTCACACAGTCTACTCACAAAAGCAGCCTCCCTATCCGCCCTATGCCAACTATGCCCAGCCGCAGATCTATCCGGGGCCCTACTATCATGGCTCTCAATACGGCCCGTACAACTACTGAAAGGATTCCGAGACGCTTGAAGGAATGGGAGCAATTCAACAACTGTAAATGGCAAAAATGGGGAAAATCTCGTTTGTCGCTATTGGAAAAATTTTTAATTTTGAAATAATAATAATTTTTTTTTTTTTTACCAGAACTTAGTTAGAGATATAAACACGCGTAGAAATGTATAACTGAGGGACTTGAGTCAAAAGCGTCGATTTTGGTGCGCCGTTAGGAGAACTTACGCATACACTTGCGCATGCGGAACAAAAAGACAATAAAGATTTAATTTATTGTACCACACGTAGCCTTATATTATTACTTTATTATTATTATTATTATTATAATTTTTATCATAATTCATAACATATCTGGTACGTATGTAAGCGATGAGAAATACCTATAGGTATTCTTTGTGTAATATGTAATATGAGATGGATGATATGTACGTATGTAAGGCGACGCGGCAAAGCTTCAAATTTTTTGTCTTCCAAGTTTTGTATGTAGAATTTTACTGAGAGGTTTAACGAATAATAATAAAAAATAAATAAAAAAACAAAAATTCAAAATCAAAATTTAATTGGGGTGCTGGGGACTTTCTATGAAGCAGATATGGATTACGTAACGGGCAACGGTTACACTAGTTTTCAAAATTCAGAAAATTAAATTACCCATTTTAACAAGAACTTTGTTTTTGGATTAATACGCTGTGCTCGAAAATCGATTTCAAATCAAGATTATTTATCAATTTGCCGAAGGAATGTTATACTACATTCGCAATAACTCCGAATAGGTGTTTATACTGTCACATAGTTGAGTTATAGCGTTGAGTCAAGAAAACAGCTGGGATTTGCTTTGGTTGTGCGGATGTCAAGAACTTTAATAAAATCAAAATAAAAGTGAATACAATCAACTTATTTGTGCTATCAGCGATGGAGCATAGATGATGCTATGAAGATGCATTCATCAGAATATGACAGGGATATCTGAAGCAACCTTCAATTACACTAGTTTTCTGAAATATTTTTGTGGTGTAGTTTGGAATGGTGATCTCAAAAAATCAATTTCAAAAATTTTTCATGGCTCCGTTTTTGAAATATGAATTTTTTCACTTTTTTCGGTAGGTGGTCTTACATTTTAAGTCATATCTGACTTCATAATTTTCAGATAGAGTCAAGCAAGATATGAATCGAAAGGCAATTGAACTGCCAGTTATGGCGTAGAACATTGTTTTTAAATCGGCTTAGTAGTTTGGATACAATACTCAAAAAAATTTCAAAAAATTCAATTTTTTGCTCAAAAATGCAATAAATTTCATTTTTAAACGCATAGAAAAAATATAAAAAAATCCAAAAAAATTGTTTTTATTTTTTCTACTTAAGAATCGCATTTTTACGAAGAAAATAAGGTATTGGTGAGGAAAATTGTGTTACACGTACCGAAGATGAATCAAATTGAGTGAAGAACTAACTGTCAAATTTGAATATTGTGTGTGTTCACAAAAATAAACTTGTATTTTTCTTCGTCGTTTGGTCACTTTATGAAGTTAGCGAAAAGCCAGAACAAAAATTATAATCAAGAACCGAACAAAAGTCTAAGCAAAGGGACATTTATTTTTGAATAATCACGAAAATACCACATTTTTTTGCACTAAATTGCTTCACAGCCCCTGTGTTTGTTCATAGATTTTGATAATCGTTATCTGGTTTTCTTCCAAGGCGTGCGATTCTAGAGAAAAATAAAATAGAAAATTTAATATTTAAAAATGAAATTTAAAATCAAACTGGATTTAAAAACAATGTTCTACGCAATTACTGGCAGTTCAATTGCTTTTGTATTGGTGGTATCTGAAAATTATGAAGTCAGATAGGACTTAAAAATGTAAGACCACCTACCGAAAAAAGTGAAAAAATTCATATTTCAAAAACGGAGCCATGAAAAATTTTGGAAATTGATTTTGAGATCACCATTCCAAACTACAAAAATATTTCAGTTGAAATGGGTCATTTATTTTTTTTAATAAACTAGTGTTATTTGCAAAGTAAGCAAAGCTTTGGACACTTGTAAGAAAACGGCATCGAATCAAAATGGAATCAAACTGGAATCAAACTGGAATCAAAAATGGAATCAAAATGGCGTGAAAATGAAATAAACTGGAATCAAAGTGAAATAAAAATGGAATCAAACTGGAATCAAACTGAAATCAAACTGGAATCAAACTGGAATCAAATTGGAATCAACTGGATTCAAAATGAAATCAAACTGGAACCAAAATAAAATCAAACTGGAATCAAACTAAAATCAAACTGATATCAAAATGGAATCAAATAGAAATCAAACTGGAATCAAACTAGAACCAAACTGGAATAAAACTGGAAAAAATGCAATAGAAACGGAACCAAACTGGAATCAAACTGGATTCAAAATGAAATCAAACTGGAATCAAAATGAAATCAAACCTAAATCAAACTGGAACCAACGTGGAATCAAACTGGAATCAAACTGAAAACAAAATGGAATCAAACTGGAATTAAACTAGAATCAAACTAGAAATAAACTGGAATCAAAACGGAATCGAACTGGAACCAAAATGGAATCAAACTGGAACCAAAATTGAATCAAACTGGAATCAAAATGAAATCAAAATAGAATCAAACAGGAATCAAAATGGAATCAAATTGGAATCACAATGGAATCAAACTGGAATCAATCTGGAATCAACTGGAACCAATCTGGAAACAAACTGGAATCAAACTGGAATCAAAATGGAATCAAACTGGAATCAAAACGGAATCAAACTGGAATCAAAGTGGAATCAAACTGGAATCAAACTGGAATTAAAATGGAATCAAACTGGAATCAAAATGGAATCAATCAAAGTGGAACCAAAATGGAATCAAACTGGAATCAAACTGGAATCAAACTGGAAACAAATCAAACTGGAATCAAAGTGGAATCAAAATGGAATCAAAATGGAATCAAACTGGAATCAAAATGGAATCAAAATGGAATCAAACTGGAATCAAAATGGAATCAACTGGAACAAAAGGAATCAATCTGGAATCAAACTGGAATCAAAGTGGAGTCAAAGTGGAATCAAACTGGAATCAAAATGGAATCAAACTTTCCGATTGCCGATTGCGGATTGCTGATTGTTATTGCCTCTGATTTTGCTTTTGATTTTGCTTTTGATGTTGACTTTGATTTTGCTTTTGATTTTGTTTTTCCTGTGATAGAGTAGGATGGGAGTTGGATGTGGGTGGGATGTGGGCTGATATTTTTTCTATACTGTTAAAGGCGCAGCAAAGCGCGACGGAATATATGCTAGATTGTTTATATTTAAAAATCGGCAAAGTTTTTTATAGTCTCAGTGCATTTTAGAGGAACGATTGGAATTTGATGATGATGTGAAACTGAAATTTACACTGACCACATCTAACATCCCACATCTGTCAGTCAATGCTCTCAAAAATGAGTTGTATTAAAAATTACACAAAAATATCTTGAGAAAAAATAAATTGGCATGAAATTAATTTAACGTTTGCTCAACAATATCAGGCTTAAAAAATCTAATGGTGTTGATTAAAAAGGCAGATATGCTTGTTCCTTTATCCCCGAAGGAAGACTATTTGGGTGTCTTTCAACATATTTGGCGAATTCTAATCTCCAGTCTCGAATCTTTCTTTATTTGGTATTGTCGATGTTCTGTATGTCAATTGGGTCCTCTGCGTAAAAGGTGAAAGATCTGCATCTTCATGCGAGCACCTCTTTAGTCACTTCTGTTGTATTTTAATTCTCTCCTGCCACCTTTATAAAATAAAAATATTTAATAATTGGATTTCCCTATTTCCCGTTGGCATAAAGTTGAAGCTTCGTGGTATCATGCGATACCATAGATCAGATCCAATATGGCCGCACACACAATATGCGTGGGAATGTAGTTCCTGTAGCTTCTCGAAGTATGGTGTGGTAATAAAATATGTTGAGAATAATATACTGGAGCAGACGCTTAAGCTTACCTTATAACAATTTCGATGGTCGTTATGCGGCAGCATACAAATAAATTATAATATACAACAAAAATTTAACTTAAATTCGTAGTTTTATTTGACTTTATAAAGGGAAATTTGTATAATGACTAAATTTCGACAACTTTTACATAGAAAAATGATAAATAACTAAATTTAAAATATGCCAGTAAATAATTAAACTCTTACACCTAATCTTATTTACCACGTATTTATGCATATAAGCACTTTTACGCGAATAAAAATCAACCAAAAAAGTGATCGGTGCGGCAACTGTTTTTACTAAAGCAAACTTTGGCAGTGATCGGTGAAATATTAAATAATTTAAATATTCTTATTCTTATGGCACAAATGAGTCGAAGAAGAGCAAGTTGTTCTGGCTGTGTATCAATCCGACGTTTTGGAAAAGGTTGTGAAGCCTCACAACACATTATTTGCAAACAAGCCGTGTACCTTTCTACAAGACTCCGCTTCAGCTCACAAAGCAAAAACGACTCAAACATGTCAAAAAAAAACCATGTACCGAACTAAATTTCTACAGATGATTTGCCTGCTGGTAGCACATACCTGAATCTATCGAAAAGGGCTGTGGGCACTCCGTTTACAAAGCGACCATGAATGTGGCAAAGTAAAGCAGATTGTATGGGAGTATTTCCTTCATACTGATGGCAAAGTAACGTAGGATTAAGCCATTATGTAATGGCTATATTTGCGCCGCTAGGTAAGCAACCCTTGTGAGCGACGCAGCTCCGCGGACGAAATTTCCGTGTTCTGCTTACAGAAATTCATTACTCTCTCGCTCTCTTTGTAAGGAGTTGTGAGAGAGCGAGTGCGGCTACCTTGTCTTGCTGTGGTCCGTTCTCGATGCCATGTCTTGCTGAATTCGAAACTCAAATATTGAGCGCCCTTGTCCGAGCAGTTGACAATTTCTCAATGCATGAGGTGCGCACTTTGATTAATAAGTGGCCAGAGAAACTAATTAAAGGGCTCTATGATGGAAGGCGGTCATTTAAGTTTACCTCGGGGACCCATCTATTTTCCGATTCAAGCTTAAATTTGAGTTAAATTTGTGGCCTCTAGATACAAAATAGTTACTATTTACTTCTCTAAATAACAGAAGAAAGTTTTCTTTTTTTACATTTCATTATTTATTTTATTATTCGGACTCCTTGCAATGGTGTGTGTAAGCGTGCGTATGAGGATAACAAAATCATAATAGTATAATAGGTATATAGTTATTAACCTTAGCGTGCAACCCAATAGAAGTAACTGAATAACTGTTGAGAAAAGAGAAAAAGATGCAAAATTATTACTTCACTCTTAAATTGCTGTATTTCCGTTTAAGCTTACCCTCCTAAATGACGATGTGCGATAATTTGTTGTAAGTGTGTGGCTTAAAATGTTACTAAATCTTTCTAAGCTGTAGAAGAGTTTTGGTTAGTAAAGCTAATTTCTGTATTTTTACATTTGGAACTCACCTTGTGGTTAAAAGTCCATCGGAAGTGTTTGTGAGTAGCAACAAAGAGAGCAGGTATCAATTGGTATGTGGTCATCTAAGAAAAGGCATTCCCGTTTCTTGGTTTTTTGTTTTAGGCTGTAGATTATACTTATGAAGAATGCACAAGGGTCTTGCATTAATCCGACATACTTACCTAAAATGTGGGTGAACAAAAACTCCATATTATAATAATTTTCATTCGAGAAAACTGGTTTTGTATTTTGTAGTGTCTGTGGAAGAAAAAAAGAAGGAATTGGTAAATGTACTGCAAAGAGCCTATTATATAAGCAAATAAATATTTGAAAGAGAATGATGAAAAAATTGATTTTTTTTAATTTCAAAGCACAAAACAGCGGTGGGCACGGCACGACTATGATTTAATTTCTCCCATTGCTCTCACAAAAGCAGACGGCGCAACAAGTGCAGTGCGCAGGCTTCCGGCGAGAGGCGGGTCTGTATAAACGCAAAAATAGTGAACACTCAAAGCTCGAAGTCACCGTGAATGGAGTAATGAACGTCCCACGGGTGACGTTCGCCAAACACGCTGAAAACACGGCACGTACAACCCGAAAACAACAACACGTGCAGTGTGTACAACAGAGAATCGCGCCCACCGCTGATTTTTTTTACACACAACTTGATTATGAACTTCGCGAGAAAAGGTCGTGCATCTAAAAAACGTTCTTTAAGCCTCGTACTCAGGACGACAGAAAATTCCTTTCGTCACAGTATATCACATAAATATAAATACTTTCTATATTGGCAAAACAGCTCGTAGATTCGACATATCTCTGACACTCATGGATGCATGACTTTAAGCACGAGTGTAGCAAGGTATACTAAACAAGGAAGGCGCACTCGCACTCTCGCAAATGTTGTAAGCGACGCATCTCCGCGGACGAATTGTGTGTGATTTGACACCAAGCGATTACAGAAATGCATTACTCTCACTCTCTTGGACACAAATATAAGGAGTTGCGAGAGAGCGAGTACGGCTACCTTGTTGTTCTGAAGAACAAAGAAATAAATACCTATGCAAATTTCACTTACCTGAAGCCAGTTGGCATGTGTGAAGCATATAATGTTTACAAAAGGCATTCAAGATCTGGTAAAGGAATTAAGAAATTATTAAAAATGTTTAAGAAATCACACTTCTTAAAGCTTACCGTTCAATGAAGGCAAATCATAATGTTAAATTGCTAATGCAATGAATGTAATCTTCAGCGAATCCACTCATCGAAACTGCATTAGGAGAATGTGTAAATCTGCAACTTCTTTAAACATAACTTAAAATTGAGACTGGATAAACTGCTAAGAGGAATGATTCAATTAAAATTGGTTAATTTATTTTTTTTTTTATCCACGCTCCAGGGAAATAAGTATAAAACATCGCACATCGTCTGGGGTTATTCATTAATGCTGCAAAAAAAAAAAAAAAAATTTGTATAAGGATCAGAACTAAATATGTTGAGCAATTTTGGGCAAGCAACGACCATCTAATATCTAGACTGCAGGTTTGCTTAGTCAAACCAAGTTTAGTTTCAGACTCACGAACTCGAACCGTCCAAACCCCGTCTCACTCCAACCCATCAGCCATGCTTTGGCGCAACCAAAATACAACCGCGACAGAGCAAGACAGGGCGAGGATCGAACCTGAACGCCATAGCAGCGCAGCTGACAGCGAAGAGGGACTGAGCAAATCTGCTATCTAGACTTCTTACATCTGTGGGGCGAGTCTCAATGCCTTCGAATAAAAAAATCAATTGAATTTTGTTGAATTTGGCTGTTACTCACAATTTGTATGAAAATTTGATTATTTTGTACTGTTCACTGAAATTTTTTCCTAGATGTTCTCCGTCCGAGATATTTATACAAACTGAATGTTTAGAGGCTACAGGGCTTACTAGCAAATATTTCATTTGACATTAACAAAGTTTCAAGCAAGGCCCACTCGGATGGAAGATTTACTTAACCATGATGAAATTAGTCTAAGGTGGTCCCGTCCGTAAAAGCTGTTTTTATTGTAAAAGTTTTATGTCGTGTGTGTGAGTGAAATGTCAACATATTGTGTTTAACAGTATGGCAGTGGGGCAACAATAAATGAAAACTAAGATAAAAAGCTAAGCAATAGAGACGGTTCACTTTGGTGCATTGCAATGGTCAGAACCAAGTCTTGAATGCACTATTCTGTCCTGCAAATAATGCACCAAAAGTTGCCTTAAAAGTCTCACTACATGTAACTTGCATTTCTTCAATCCCCGCCTTGTCTCGTTTAATGTTCCTCGTCTTCTTGAAAAATTTTTAATTTTTCCCCATTCCACTTACCAAGCGTTATTTTGAGATACCATCAGCATGTATGTTTTTAGTGTGTACTTCGCTCCAACATTATTTTAACTTTTTTTTTTTGTTTTGTGTATATTTTTGTTTTATAAACTTAGAATTTTGGGAGCTGTTTAGCTGTTGCCCCTTGGACTGCTCGAAACTTAATGAAGAATTTTGTAACGTAACTTGACTGGTGTACAGTTTGACATTTAAGGGCCTACTTTGTTAATTGACAAAAAACGTGTTTGAAAAGGTATCTATGTTTTTTTTTTTAATTTGTAATTTAAAATAAATACAAAAGGCGATAATAGACATAGTTAAGGGAAAGGAGGCCAAATCGAAAAAAAAAATTAAGTGCTTCAATGAGGAGGACAAAATTGCGCTGATTAAGGTCGAAGGGCAATGTTCCCCAGTCAATGCTCCTGAGGGCCGAAAACATTCGGCAATGCCGAAGTCATGCATGCTGAGCAAATAAAACAAGTTTTTGACCTGAATAGAATTTCATAAATAGACTTCGGACTTTGCAAAATTTTCATCAGATTGATACGAAACTTTTTATTTAGACCTTTTATAGTTCAAATACGGTCATTGGGCCGTTATTCTTCCAAAATGAAAATGGCCATGCTGTTACCATCAACCAGGAGCGTTATCGCGACATGATGACCAATTTTGTGATGCCAATTATTCGTCGAAAGCGTATGAGGCAGTTCTGGTTTCAACAAGACGGCGCAAGTCGCATAACAATCGATTTTCTGAAGAAATTGTTTCCGGGCCGTTTGATGTCGAAAAGTGGTGATTTGGACTGGCCACCGCGTTCGCCCGATTTGACGCCGCCTGACTTCTTCTTGTGGGGATATTTGAAGGAATAGTTTTTTTCTGGCATGATGTCTCCGATTTGGATAATAATTGGCCCAAAGGGAGCTTATTATGAGAAAAGCTTACTAATTTTACGGAGCTTTTTCTACTCTTAAAAGTGTAATATAGTAAATTTTTTAAATTTTGAATAACTCGAAATCGCTTTAAGATAGAGCTTTGCATTTTTTTTTTTCAAATGTTCCGACTAAAAGTCCTTTTAAAAAATATTTGGAAAAAATTTATTTTTCTTACCTTTCTTGAAAACAGAAGGATTTTTTTCAAAAACGTAGTCCAGCAAAAAGACCCACCCCACAAAAATTCTAAAAAATATATATGTAAAAGCCGCATCTTTTTCCAAACATTTTTCGTGCCTGAACATATCGGCAGCTTGAAAATTGAGCAATTTGTTTCGTGAATAACTTCGGTGTTTTCGCTTAGATTTCAATGTGCGTTTCAGAATAGATAGATATACGCCCAAAGATCAAATATGTTAAGCCACTATGTTGTAACTTTAAAATTGTAGCTCTGACAGTTTTTTGCGGTTTAAGGGGGGAGGGGGGGAAATTTTGCAAATCTAAAACAAACTCGATCAGGGTACGGTATCCACCTATGTTCATGCAAATTTGGGTCTCTATCTCTTATAGTCTCTGAGATCGACGCGTTCATACAGACGTTCAGACGGACAGACGGACATGGCTAAATCGACTCAGCTGTTGATGCTGATCAATAATATATATACTTTATAGGGTCGGAAATGTTTCCTTCTCCCTGTTACATACATTTGCACAACTTCATGATCCCCTTTTACCCATTTTTAATGGGTACAGGGTATAAAAACTTCTAATGCCTTCGTCTTGGTCTTCCCTGGACACCGATTTCAAATTATTCAATCGGTAGAGAATTCAAGCAGCTACCTGTATTGGCACGATGTGTAGTACGACAGGGCGTGCTCGACTGTTCTTTTCTTTCTTGTTTTTTTATTTTTATCAATTTTATTATCCTAAAAATAACGAGAAGGCCAAGTTAACTTCGTCTGTGCCGAAGTTTTTATACCCCCCCCAAATGTTCTAATATATCAGAGTTTCAGAACCCCAGCGTAAACAATCAACAATTTTTCTAAGTAAAACCCATTTTTCGAACGATAGTTCCCATGAAAGCTAAAAGATATAGTCATCCGATTTTGACCAAAACTTGCAATTCTGTGTGAATGGGTAGAATATTAATAAACGCTGAGTTGAGAGACGTTAACATTAAAACCAACAAAGCAATAAAATTTCGGCTATTAAGGCATACTTCTTTACACATTGGCTTAAGATCATCTGATACTTTTCTCGTGTTACTTGGTTTTTGTTCGATTTCAGAACTTTTCACTGAGCAGTCTTTAGCTATGTGTCCAAAATTGTTACATTTGAAGCACTTCTTTCCTTTGCTTTTATTTTCGCACTTTTCAGACGTATGACCCTTCAATCGACAGTTAAAACATTTCCCATCTTTATATTCGCGACTTTCTTTGGCTTGATCTTTATTCTTTTGTCCACCTTTAAATTGAACATTTTGAACATTTTCAGATTTTTAACGCATTTTTTCGTAACATTTTAACTTTTCGGCAATTGGAAATCGGCAAACGGCAAATTCTGCAAACGGCAAACGGCATTCTGAAACGGCAAACGGCATTCTGAAACGGCAAACGGCATTCTGAAACGGCCAAACGGCATTCTAGAAACGGCAAACGGCTGCAAACAGCGGCAAACGGCATTCTGAAACGGCAAACGGCATTCTGAAACGGCAAACGGCATTCTGAAACGGCAAACGGCATTCTGAAACGGCAAACGGCATTCTGCAAACGGCAAACGGCATTCTGAAACGGCAAACGGCATTCTGAAACGGCAAACGGCATTCTGAAACGGCAAACGGCATTCTGAAACGGCAAACGGCATTCTGAAACGGCAAACGGCATTCTAAAACGGCAAACGGCATTCTGAAACGGCAAACGGCATTCTGAAACGGCAAACGGCATTCTGAAACGGCAAACGGCATTCTGAAACGGCAAACGGCATTCTGAAACGGCAAACGGCATTCTGAAACGGCAAACGGCATTCTGAAACGGCAAACGGCATTCTGAAACGGCAAACGGCATTCTGAAACGGCAAACGGCATTCTGAAACGGCAAACGGCATTCTGAAACGGCAAACGGCATTCTGAAACGGCAAACGGCATTCTGAAACGGCAAACGGCATTCTGAAACGGCAAACGGCATTCTGAAACGGCAAACGGCATTCTGAAACGGCAAACGGCATTCTGAAACGGCAAACGGCATTCTGAAACGGCAAACGGCATTCTGAAACGGCAAACGGCATTCTAAAACGGCAAACGGCATTCTGAAACGGCAAACGGCATTCTGAAACGGCAAACGGCATTCTGAAACGGCAAACGGCATTCTGAAACGGCAAACGGCATTCTGAAACGGCAAACGGCATTCTGAAACGGCAAACGGCATTCTGAAACGGCAAACGGCATTCTGAAACGGCAAACGGCATTCTGAAACGGCAAACGGCATTCTGAAACGGCAAACGGCATTCTGAAACGGCAAACGGCATTCTGAAACGGCAAACGGCATTCTGAAACGGCAAACGGCATTCTGAAACGGCAAACGGCATTCTGAAACGGCAAACGGCATTCTGAAACGGCAAACGGCATTCTGAAACGGCAAACGGCATTCTGAAACGGCAAACGGCATTCTGAAACGGCAAACGGCATTCTGAAACGGCAAACGGCATTCTGAAACGGCAAACGGCATTCTGAAACGGCAAACGGCATTCTGAAACGGCAAACGGCATTCTGAAACGGCAAACGGCATTCTGAAACGGCAAACGGCATTCTGAAACGGCAAACGGCATTCTGAAACGGCAAACGGCATTCTGAAACGGCAAACGGCATTCTAAAACGGCAAACGGCATTCTGAAACGGCAAACGGCATTCTGAAACGGCAAACGGCATTCTGAAACGGCAAACGGCATTCTGAAACGGCAAACGGCATTCTGAAACGGCAAACGGCATTCTGAAACGGCAAACGGCATTCTGAAACGGCAAACGGCATTCTGAAACGGCAAACGGCATTCTGAAACGGCAAACGGCATTCTGAAACGGCAAACGGCATTCTGAAACGGCAAACGGCATTCTGAAACGGCAAACGGCATTCTGAAACGGCAAACGGCATTCTGAAACGGCAAACGGCATTCTGAAACGGCAAACGGCATTCTGAAACGGCAAACGGCATTCTGAAACGGCAAACGGCATTCTGAAACGGCAAACGGCATTCTGAAACGGCAAACGGCATTCTGAAACGGCAAACGGCATTCTAAAACGGCAAACGGCATTCTGAAACGGCAAACGGCATTCTGAAACGGCAAACGGCATTCTGAAACGGCAAACGGCATTCTGAAACGGCAAACGGCATTCTGAAACGGCAAACGGCATTCTGAAACGGCAAACGGCATTCTGAAACGGCAAACGGCATTCTGAAACGGCAAACGGCATTCTGAAACGGCAAACGGCATTCTGAAACGGCAAACGGCATTCTGAAACGGCAAACGGCATTCTGAAACGGCAAACGGCATTCTGAAACGGCAAACGGCATTCTGAAACGGCAAACGGCATTCTGAAACGGCAAACGGCATTCTGAAACGGCAAACGGCATTCTGAAACGGCAAACGGCATTCTGAAACGGCAAACGGCATTCTGAAACGGCAAACGGCATTCTGAAACGGCAAACGGCATTCTGAAACGGCAAACGGCATTCTGAAACGGCAAACGGCATTCTGAAACGGCAAACGGCATTCTGAAACGGCAAACGGCATTCTGAAACGGCAAACGGCATTCTGAAACGGCAAACGGCATTCTGAAACGGCAAACGGCATTCTGAAACGGCAAACGGCATTCTGAAACGGCAAACGGCATTCTGAAACGGCAAACGGCATTCTGAAACGGCAAACGGCATTCTGAAACGGCAAACGGCATTCTAAAACGGCAAACGGCATTCTGAAACGGCAAACGGCATTCTGAAACGGCAAACGGCATTCTGAAACGGCAAACGGCATTCTGAAACGGCAAACGGCATTCTGAAACGGCAAACGGCATTCTGAAACGGCAAACGGCATTCTAAAACGGCAAACGGCATTCTGAAACGGCAAACGGCATTCTGAAACGGCAAACGGCATTCTGAAACGGCAAACGGCATTCTGAAACGGCAAACGGCATTCTGAAACGGCAAACGGCATTCTGAAACGGCAAACGGCATTCTGAAACGGCAAACGGCATTCTGAAACGGCAAACGGCATTCTGAAACGGCAAACGGCATTCTGAAACGGCAAACGGCATTCTGAAACGGCAAACGGCATTCTGAAACGGCAAACGGCATTCTGAAACGGCAAACGGCATTCTGAAACGGCAAACGGCATTCTGAAACGGCAAACGGCATTCTGAAACGGCAAACGGCATTCTGAAACGGCAAACGGCATTCTGAAGCGGCAAACGGCATTCTGAAACGGCAAACGGCATTCTGAAACGGCAAACGGCATTCTGAAACGGCAAACGGCATTCTGAAACGGCAAACGGCATTCTGAAACGGCAAACGGCATTCTGAAACGGCAAACGGCATTCTGAAACGGCAAACGGCATTCTGAAACGGCAAACGGCATTCTGAAACGGCAAACGGCATTCTGAAACGGCAAACGGCATTCTGAAACGGCAAACGGCATTCTGAAACGGCAAACGGCATTCTGAAACGGCAAACGGCATTCTGAAACGGCAAACGGCATTCTGAAACGGCAAACGGCATTCTGAAACGGCAAACGGCATTCTGAAACGGCAAACGGCATTCTGAAACGGCAAACGGCATTCTGAAACGGCAAACGGCATTCTGAAACGGCAAACGGCATTCTGAAACGGCAAACGGCATTCTGAAACGGCAAACGGCATTCTGAAACGGCAAACGGCATTCTGAAACGGCAAACGGCATTCTGAAACGGCAAACGGCATTCTGAAACGGCAAACGGCATTCTGAAACGGCAAACGGCATTCTGAAACGGCAAACGGCATTCTGAAACGGCAAACGGCATTCTGAAACGGCAAACGGCATTCTAAAACGGCAAACGGCATTCTGAAACGGCAAACGGCATTCTGAAACGGCAAACGGCATTCTGAAACGGCAAACGGCATTCTGAAACGGCAAACGGCATTCTGAAACGGCAAACGGCATTCTGAAACGGCAAACGGCATTCTGAAACGGCAAACGGCATTCTGAAACGGCAAACGGCATTCTGAAACGGCAAACGGCATTCTGAAACGGCAAACGGCATTCTAAAACGGCAAACGGCATTCTGAAACGGCAAACGGCATTCTAAAACGGCAAACGGCATTCTGAAACGGCAAACGGCATTCTGAAACGGCAAACGGCATTCTGAAACGGCAAACGGCATTCTGAAACGGCAAACGGCATTCTGAAACGGCAAACGGCATTCTGAAACGGCAAACGGCATTCTGAAACGGCAAACGGCATTCTGAAACGGCAAACGGCATTCTGAAACGGCAAACGGCATTCTAAAACGGCAAACGGCATTCTGAAACGGCAAACGGCATTCTGAAACGGCAAACGGCATTCTGAAACGGCAAACGGCATTCTGAAACGGCAAACGGCATTCTGAAACGGCAAACGGCATTCTGAAACGGCAAACGGCATTCTGAAACGGCAAACGGCATTCTGAAACGGCAAACGGCATTCTGAAACGGCAAACGGCATTCTGAAACGGCAAACGGCATTCTGAAACGGCAAACGGCATTCTGAAACGGCAAACGGCATTCTGAAACGGCAAACGGCATTCTGAAACGGCAAACGGCATTCTGAAACGGCAAACGGCATTCTGAAACGGCAAACGGCATTCTGAAACGGCAAACGGCATTCTGAAACGGCAAACGGCATTCTGAAACGGCAAACGGCATTCTGAAACGGCAAACGGCATTCTGAAACGGCAAACGGCATTCTGAAACGGCAAACGGCATTCTGAAACGGCAAACGGCATTCTGAAACGGCAAACGGCATTCTGAAACGGCAAACGGCATTCTAAAACGGCAAACGGCATTCTGAAACGGCAAACGGCATTCTGAAACGGCAAACGGCATTCTGAAACGGCAAACGGCATTCTGAAACGGCAAACGGCATTCTGAAACGGCAAACGGCATTCTGAAACGGCAAACGGCATTCTAAAACGGCAAACGGCATTCTGAAACGGCAAACGGCATTCTGAAACGGCAAACGGCATTCTGAAACGGCAAACGGCATTCTGAAACGGCAAACGGCATTCTGAAACGGCAAACGGCATTCTGAAACGGCAAACGGCATTCTGAAACGGCAAACGGCATTCTGAAACGGCAAACGGCATTCTGAAACGGCAAACGGCATTCTGAAACGGCAAACGGCATTCTGAAACGGCAAACGGCATTCTGAAACGGCAAACGGCATTCTGAAGCGGCAAACGGCATTCTGAAACGGCAAACGGCATTCTGAAACGGCAAACGGCATTCTGAAACGGCAAACGGCATTCTGAAACGGCAAACGGCATTCTGAAACGGCAAACGGCATTCTGAAACGGCAAACGGCATTCTGAAACGGCAAACGGCATTCTGAAACGGCAAACGGCATTCTGAAACGGCAAACGGCATTCTGAAACGGCAAACGGCATTCTGAAACGGCAAACGGCATTCTGAAACGGCAAACGGCATTCTGAAACGGCAAACGGCATTCTGAAACGGCAAACGGCATTCTGAAACGGCAAACGGCATTCTGAAACGGCAAACGGCATTCTGAAACGGCAAACGGCATTCTGAAACGGCAAACGGCATTCTGAAACGGCAAACGGCATTCTGAAGCGGCAAACGGCATTCTGAAACGGCAAACGGCATTCTGAAACGGCAAACGGCATTCTGAAACGGCAAACGGCATTCTGAAACGGCAAACGGCATTCTGAAACGGCAAACGGCATTCTGAAACGGCAAACGGCATTCTGAAACGGCAAACGGCATTCTGAAACGGCAAACGGCATTCTGAAACGGCAAACGGCATTCTGAAACGGCAAACGGCATTCTGAAACGGCAAACGGCATTCTGAAACGGCAAACGGCATTCTGAAACGGCAAACGGCATTCTGAAACGGCAAACGGCATTCTGAAACGGCAAACGGCATTCTGAAACGGCAAACGGCATTCTGAAACGGCAAACGGCATTCTGAAACGGCAAACGGCATTCTGAAACGGCAAACGGCATTCTAAAACGGCAAACGGCATTCTGAAACGGCAAACGGCATTCTGAAACGGCAAACGGCATTCTGAAACGGCAAACGGCATTCTGAAACGGCAAACGGCATTCTGAAACGGCAAACGGCATTCTGAAACGGCAAACGGCATTCTGAAACGGCAAACGGCATTCTGAAACGGCAAACGGCATTCTGAAACGGCAAACGGCATTCTGAAACGGCAAACGGCATTCTGAAACGGCAAACGGCATTCTGAAACGGCAAACGGCATTCTGAAACGGCAAACGGCATTCTGAAACGGCAAACGGCATTCTGAAACGGCAAACGGCATTCTGAAACGGCAAACGGCATTCTGAAACGGCAAACGGCATTCTGAAACGGCAAACGGCATTCTGAAACGGCAAACGGCATTCTGAAACGGCAAACGGCATTCTGAAACGGCAAACGGCATTCTGAAACGGCAAACGGCATTCTGAAACGGCAAACGGCATTCTGAAACGGCAAACGGCATTCTGAAACGGCAAACGGCATTCTAAAACGGCAAACGGCATTCTGAAACGGCAAACGGCATTCTGAAACGGCAAACGGCATTCTGAAACGGCAAACGGCATTCTGAAACGGCAAACGGCATTCTGAAACGGCAAACGGCATTCTGAAACGGCAAACGGCATTCTGAAACGGCAAACGGCATTCTGAAACGGCAAACGGCATTCTGAAACGGCAAACGGCATTCTGAAACGGCAAACGGCATTCTGAAACGGCAAACGGCATTCTGAAACGGCAAACGGCATTCTGAAACGGCAAACGGCATTCTGAAACGGCAAACGGCATTCTGAAACGGCAAACGGCATTCTGAAACGGCAAACGGCATTCTGAAACGGCAAACGGCATTCTGAAACGGCAAACGGCATTCTAAAACGGCAAACGGCATTCTGAAACGGCAAACGGCATTCTGAAACGGCAAACGGCATTCTAAAACGGCAAACGGCATTCTGAAACGGCAAACGGCATTCTGAAACGGCAAACGGCATTCTGAAACGGCAAACGGCATTCTGAAACGGCAAACGGCATTCTGAAACGGCAAACGGCATTCTGAAACGGCAAACGGCATTCTAAAACGGCAAACGGCATTCTGAAACGGCAAACGGCATTCTGAAACGGCAAACGGCATTCTGAAACGGCAAACGGCATTCTGAAACGGCAAACGGCATTCTGAAACGGCAAACGGCATTCTGAAACGGCAAACGGCATTCTGAAACGGCAAACGGCATTCTGAAACGGCAAACGGCATTCTGAAACGGCAAACGGCATTCTGAAACGGCAAACGGCATTCTAAAACGGCAAACGGCATTCTGAAACGGCAAACGGCATTCTGAAACGGCAAACGGCATTCTGAAACGGCAAACGGCATTCTGAAACGGCAAACGGCATTCTGAAACGGCAAACGGCATTCTGAAACGGCAAACGGCATTCTGAAACGGCAAACGGCATTCTGAAACGGCAAACGGCATTCTGAAACGGCAAACGGCATTCTGAAACGGCAAACGGCATTCTAAAACGGCAAACGGCATTCTGAAACGGCAAACGGCATTCTGAAACGGCAAACGGCATTCTAAAACGGCAAACGGCATTCTGAAACGGCAAACGGCATTCTGAAACGGCAAACGGCATTCTGAAACGGCAAACGGCATTCTAAAACGGCAAACGGCATTCTGAAACGGCAAACGGCATTCTGAAACGGCAAACGGCATTCTGAAACGGCAAACGGCATTCTGAAACGGCAAACGGCATTCTGAAACGGCAAACGGCATTCTGAAACGGCAAACGGCATTCTAAAACGGCATTCTGAAACGGCAAACGGCATTCTAAAACGGCAAACGGCATTCTGAAACGGCAAACGGCATTCTGAAACGGCAAACGGCATTCTGAAACGGCAAACGGCATTCTGAAACGGCAAACGGCATTCTGAAACGGCAAACGGCATTCTGAAACGGCAAACGGCATTCTGAAACGGCAAACGGCATTCTGAAACGGCAAACGGCATTCTAAAACGGCAAACGGCATTCTGAAACGGCAAACGGCATTCTGAAACGGCAAACGGCATTCTGAAACGGCAAACGGCATTCTGAAACGGCAAACGGCATTCTGAAACGGCAAACGGCATTCTGAAACGGCAAACGGCATTCTGAAACGGCAAACGGCATTCTGAAACGGCAAACGGCATTCTGAAACGGCAAACGGCATTCTGAAACGGCAAACGGCATTCTGAAACGGCAAACGGCATTCTAAAACGGCAAACGGCATTCTGAAACGGCAAACGGCATTCTGAAACGGCAAACGGCATTCTGAAACGGCAAACGGCATTCTGAAACGGCAAACGGCATTCTGAAACGGCAAACGGCATTCTAAAACGGCAAACGGCATTCTGAAACGGCAAACGGCATTCTGAAACGGCAAACGGCATTCTGAAACGGCAAACGGCATTCTGAAACGGCAAACGGCATTCTGAAACGGCAAACGGCATTCTGAAACGGCAAACGGCATTCTGAAACGGCAAACGGCATTCTGAAACGGCAAACGGCATTCTGAAACGGCAAACGGCATTCTGAAACGGCAAACGGCATTCTGAAACGGCAAACGGCATTCTGAAACGGCAAACGGCATTCTAAAACGGCAAACGGCATTCTGAAACGGCAAACGGCATTCTGAAACGGCAAACGGCATTCTGAAACGGCAAACGGCATTCTGAAACGGCAAACGGCATTCTGAAACGGCAAACGGCATTCTGAAACGGCAAACGGCATTCTAAAACGGCAAACGGCATTCTAAAACGGCAAACGGCATTCTGAAACGGCAAACGGCATTCTGAAACGGCAAACGGCATTCTGAAACGGCAAACGGCATTCTGAAACGGCAAACGGCATTCTAAAACGGCAAACGGCATTCTGAAACGGCAAACGGCATTCTGAAACGGCAAACGGCATTCTGAAACGGCAAACGGCATTCTGAAACGGCAAACGGCATTCTGAAACGGCAAACGGCATTCTGAAACGGCAAACGGCATTCTGAAACGGCAAACGGCATTCTGAAACGGCAAACGGCATTCTGAAACGGCAAACGGCATTCTAAAACGGCAAACGGCATTCTAAAACGGCAAACGGCATTCTGAAACGGCAAACGGCATTCTGAAACGGCAAACGGCATTCTGAAACGGCAAACGGCATTCTGAAACGGCAAACGGCATTCTGAAACGGCAAACGGCATTCTGAAACGGCAAACGGCATTCTGAAGCGGCAAACGGCATTCTGAAACGGCAAACGGCATTCTGAAACGGCAAACGGCATTCTGAAACGGCAAACGGCATTCTGAAACGGCAAACGGCATTCTGAAGCGGCAAACGGCATTCTGAAACGGCAAACGGCATTCTGAAACGGCAAACGGCATTCTGAAACGGCAAACGGCATTCTGAAACGGCAAACGGCATTCTGAAACGGCAAACGGCATTCTGAAACGGCAAACGGCATTCTAAAACGGCAAACGGCATTCTGAAACGGCAAACGGCATTCTGAAACGGCAAACGGCATTCTGAAACGGCAAACGGCATTCTGAAACGGCAAACGGCATTCTGAAACGGCAAACGGCATTCTGAAACGGCAAACGGCATTCTAAAACGGCAAACGGCATTCTGAAACGGCAAACGGCATTCTGAAACGGCAAACGGCATTCTAAAACGGCAAACGGCATTCTGAAACGGCAAACGGCATTCTGAAACGGCAAACGGCATTCTGAAACGGCAAACGGCATTCTGAAACGGCAAACGGCATTCTAAAACGGCAAACGGCATTCTGAAACGGCAAACGGCATTCTGAAACGGCAAACGGCATTCTGAAACGGCAAACGGCATTCTGAAACGGCAAACGGCATTCTAAAACGGCAAACGGCATTCTGAAACGGCAAACGGCATTCTAAAACGGCAAACGGCATTCTGAAACGGCAAACGGCATTCTGAAACGGCAAACGGCATTCTGAAACGGCAAACGGCATTCTGAAACGGCAAACGGCATTCTGAAACGGCAAACGGCATTCTAAAACGGCAAAACGGCATTCTAAAACGGCAAACGGCATTCTAAAGAAAGTAAAAAGCTTTTGGTCAAATTTAAAGAAATATATTTTTTTTAATATTTTCATATTCATTTTTGAGCATGTTAGTAGTAGTATTTATAATACTAGGCAAATATAAACTAGTCTTCCAGATAATATAATACGTTGTTTAAGTTCTCTGAGTCGTCATCAGGATAATAAGTGCAGTTGCTAATTTCCTTAGCCATTTTTGAGGCAATTTGTATTCATAACAATATTTGTTGTTTCGTTTAAGTCCATATCTGAAATTCAAAAAATTAATTAACGTATATATGAATGTTTTATATTATTTTATTACCTTATGCTTAAAATGGAGTTAAGCGTGCTTACGTTAATTACACTCCTCAATTTGATTTAACCAAGTTTACTTGGCTAAAGACCCGTTCCACTTCGGCATTTGACCACGGCAACGATAGAACCTGTATGTTCATGGAAACGTCTATTTCCTCCAGAATCACGGAACGCGTCGACTTCTAGCCAAAATTTTAGTGTATTATCTGTGTTTTCCCATGTACAAAGCTTAATGAAGTGAAGGCGCATCTTTCTTAAACTCCGTATAAACGCTTCGATTGGATCCAATCATTACATTGGACAGACGTCCTGATGCCAATCAAATTACTTATATCCAACTTCCAGTCACTAAGTTCTTTCTTTATTCCTGTAACTATAGAAGCAGCATCGCCACTCTCTAGAGAAATTAAACTAAGGAACGTAGACACTATAACTCCACGTTCAACAGAAACGTAATTAATAACGATACCTAAACATTATTAACGAAAAATTATAAATATACATGATTAAAAACATTTAAACTTTTAAAATTAGAGCAAGTGTTTAAAAAATTATTTTTACTTACCGAGGAGCTTTGTAAAACATATGTCTGTTGATTCGTCCAAAATTAGACTAAATTTTTCCAATGTCGTTTTTTAGGTCCTCACGAAAATGAGGAGTCAGCACTCTTTATGATGTACGTACATTTAGTACGATGCAGTTTTAAACGCGTGGCTGTATCACTGTTTGAGAATTTCTGCAAACTTCTTCTACACCCAGAAAATTTTCTTCTGAAATAGGCCAAAATCGCCCTTAAATTAAGAAACCGCCCATATTTTTGCGCCTTAGGTCAGTTCGCTTTAATTTTAGAAAAGGCCTTTCATAAAAATATAAAACCGTATATTTCTTGAAATAATGGTTTAGTGGTAATACGATTTAGAAAGAAATTTCTTAAATATAGAAAGTCGTAACATACAAAAGGGAAATAGAGTTTCTAAATTCTATGGTACTTAAAATTGAGAAAAATGGTCTTGTTTTTAGCAATGTGGCACCATAAATAATATAAAAATTTTTCTGAATATTATTCAGGGGCTTTTCTAAAATCAAGGAAAAAGTGTCTTATTCTATGAAAAAGCTTACCTTTAAAAAAAAAATAGGGACTTTTTTCAAAATCAGTGCCAAATATTTAAAAAAATAGGAAAAGGTATTTTTTAATTGATTTTATTTTATCTAAATATAATCTTACATAAAAATAAATCACACTCAAAGTCAACGCACAACTAATTTCTATTTCTAAATTTCAGGGTATAATAGGTCGCCTTAGCGCGCCTTTATGTTTTTTTGTTGCGGCGTGGGCACGCAGGTCCAGTTTTGAATTTAATGCGCACTTGCAGTAGCTGCAGTACGCTTTTGTGAATCCGTGATGTCTCTCGGAAGCCGGTCTTTAAACTCGCTGCTCTGCAGCCACACTCACGAACTTTTTGTTTATAACATTTGACATTTTATGCACTTGTTTCACTCACGCTTAAAACATACTTTGTAAAATACAAATGATGCCAAGGGTTGATATTGATAAATTTTATTATCGAAAAACGTTTATCGCTACTTATGTTTATGATTTTTAATGTGGCCAAAGACCTTTACCTTTTTTAAAGACAAAAAAGTATAAATGGCAAAAATTAAGTAAAGCCAAAAATGTCAAAATAAATATTTTTGAAGCTAGAATTCCCGCAACCCGCTGTTTTCGAATTTTTCCCGCAATTGAATTTAAATAAAGCCAGATATAGCTGGAAAATAGCTAAAATGGCAGCCCTGGCTGTATGCCGTATGCTGTTTGCCGTTTTCCGTATGCCGTTTGCAACATCTGCAACCGCAGCAACATTCGCAACAGTTGAACCCCCCAACAATTTAAACATTTTTACCTAAACTCGAAACATCCCATCCAACCATCCAACTGAACCTAACTAAATCCAACTACCTCAGTGCAATAAGTATATGTACATTCACATTTTTGGAAAAACCTTGTTTTAAACCAAACGATTCAAGCCAAGTATATTTTTTTAATTATAGCTCTAGAGCCAGTAACTAAGAACTGCCTTACATTACTTCAATATTTATTAACAAAAAATTATTATTTAACAAATGTATTTCATTCTTAGGAAATAAGTATATGTGCATTTTATATAGTTCTTAAAATTTTGTATTAAGTTCAAACTTTTGATCAACTTTAATAGTTAATGTGCTTTCCTTTTGCCTCTAAGACTTTTGCAAGGCGGTTTGGCATGGAATCTGCCAGATTTTGGAGAGTTTCATTGCTTATTAACTCCCATTCTGCAAGCAAAGCGTACTTTAAATGCTTAATTGAGTCGAACTGCCTCCCACCTTTATAAATCCTGGCTGAGAGGATACCCCAGAGGTCCTCAATTGGGTTCAAGTCAGGACTGATAGCCGGCCACTCCAGTACAGGTATTTTTCTTGAAGAAAAATAAGCCTTTGTGGCTTTTGATGTGTGGATTGGAGCGTTGTCCTGTTGAAAAATCCATCTATCTTCGTAAAGATCGTCTGCAAAATCTATTAATTCACTCTCCAGCAATTGAATATAGATTTCTGAGTTTGTTCTTATTGGAATAAAACATAGCCGAGACTTTCCTGCATATCCGAAACAGGCCCAAATCATCAGTGATCCACCGCCGTGATTCCTCTTATGGCGAGTTTCTTTTGGTTTTCTTAAGTCACGCCAATACTTATGACAGCCATCAGCCTTAAGATGGCGTGGCAATAGCATCGGTACAGCCACCCGGGAACTATGTTTAAGGTTACAATTTTCAGTTAAAATTTGATGGATCCGTCTTCTACCGACATTGAGCTCTAAATGACGTTTAATGCCTGTACAAGACATTTGATTGTTTACAGCCAGGCGCTTAATCTCACGCTTGCACCTATCGTCGATGTGGCTCGGTCTGCCACTGCGTTTAATCTGACCATAGGAGCTTGGATTTTTTAAGAAATTAGCTATCGTATTTCTGTGTCGAGACACTCTGGAAGCTATTTCAGTGATGGTAGCCCCACCTTCGTTCAATCCTTGGATTCGTCCGCGTTCCTCAGCTGATAAATGTGTTCCACGCGGCATTCTTAGGAAAATTTAAAAAATTTTTTTTGTGTTTCTGCAACAACTACTTAATTTACTCTCAACTTTTCATTTTTTATCAAAACACATCCAATTTGTTGCACGCCGACCATTAAATGCACACTAATTGGTTTTTTGCACATAAACTTATTTCCTAAGAAAATCAAATCTCGCCACTCAAATGTGTGATAACGGTACTAAGAATGATGACCAAAGAAGAATTATGCAAAAGCATTCTAAAAATAGATAACAACAAAAGACTTTTGCATACCTAGAACATATGTTCTGTTACTATTGAGGAAGAGAGAAACGAAAACATATTTGCACATATACTTATTGCACTGAGGTACATCCAACTGAACCGAACTATTGCGTTGTCTATTGACAACCCTAGCGCACACTGTGAACTGATATTGATATAGACCTCACTCCTCTGGACATTGTAGGTAAATAATACCAGGTCTTTGTGCGAGATTCTCCTCAGATTGGCTGTTTAATATTAATGCCGCTGAGGTGCGCAGTGCGATTAGACGCCATTCCATTTCGTAATAGAGGAGGTAAATTTAACAAAAAACTGGAAATTCTTTGTTTGTCTAGTTCTCGAAAACCATAAATAATACTTAGCCAAAAATGCAGAGACATTGTGTTTTCATTTTTCCCTTGTGAAGTTACGAAACTATGGAATGTTATTTCAACCTTACAAATATAGTTTTGTAATGCACTTAAATATCAATTTGATATTTTCAGACAGGTCAATTTCAAGTGTGTCATATCGGAATTATATTGATCTGGTCCCAATCCAGATCATATTTATGTTTTAGGATGGCAATCTTTTATTTTTAGAGATTTTTAAGATTTAGAATTCCTTCTGCTAATATTGCAGTTTGGATAGCCTTATTTTTGGCGTAGATTTTGCATGGTTTCTCACTTTGAATAAATAGTAAACAGGAGGTTTTTAAAAAATGAATTCCGATGACTCCCCATTAAAGTTCTTAAGATTGTGTGTTCTTTGTAAACATTTTGCATAATTCACTTTTATTTCTGTTAATGCGTTTCTTGGGTTTTTTCATATATGTATATATATAGTATGTATGTGTGTGTGTGTGTGTGTTGTAAATAACCAGCTCTATTGTATATATATATATATATGTATATGTATATGTATAATATGTGGTCTTAAATGCTAAAACTGTTTGGTAACCATGTATCATGTCATGCAATTTCTATTAGTTGGGCGACATTTCATCTGCCCGTGATCATTGACATATTTATTAGTATATATAATATATATGTATGTATGCATGTATTGTATATGTATACTAGTATATGTGGGTATGCAATACGGCTGTCTATAACATTTCTACACACATGTGGGTATATGTAGGTATAAGCTTAGCTTGATTACAATCATTTTGCTGGAGGAGAGCCTTTTGTTTCAGGATGTTGTATCAAAAGTGTGGCCAAATCATATGCCTGGACTCTCCCTGCCATAGTGTAAAATATATATTTAAATATATATATAATATCTTCTATATAATTTTCTTTAGCGCTTACAAAAATATCAATATTCAAAGAAGCAACAAGAAATCACATTAAGTTTTTGGTTTTCTACACACAAAAAGCGTGCTACTTGCATTAACTTAGGATCATACATACGTGTATATATGTAACCGTTTTTAAGCCCAGTGGAGGGAGTTTTGGTGCGCCTGCACTTACCAAAAAACACTTTAAAAACAAAAAACAAACAAAGAAAAACCAGAGAGCATAAGTTAAAGTCGGCTATGCACGACTTTGATTTAACCTCTTACTCAGGAGATGAAGTATCTAATAGACTTCACTTATATCATTAACATGGCATTAACATTAATGTTAAGAATAACATGGTGATCCCAAATACACAAGTGATAGAAATTGAAATTTGTATACAATAGATAGATACAAATTTGATTTCAAATCGAACAGACGGAAGGACAGACATAATTTGAAATATTTCCGTCTGCCAGGTTCATTAGTATAGTCTTTTTACTTTACGAGTAACGAGTATTGAAAGAGCTTAAAGTCGGACATGACCGACTACGATTTACCCCGTTACTCATCCTCATAAAAAGCAGAACATCTGTTAAGCCATTGTATTTAATAGAATTTAAAAATAATCATTACAATTTTAAGTTCGACACATGAGACACAAATAGTAGAACTACTAGACATCATATCTCATGTGTCGAGCAGTGTGAAGGCAGCCTAAGAATCGAATTTCTCTACCTCTCTCGGTTTTTTTATTTCGGCAAATACATATCGCTCACTTACTTCAATACTGGCATAACTCTAAATAATCAATTTTAAGAATAACGCGTTTAAAGTTCTCAATGGGTTTATTCAGAAAATAAATGCTTCTTTTAGTTTCGAGTTAATCTAGTAAAATATTATAAATTTATAAACTTCAAAATATGATGTTTTATCGACATATTTTGATCTCACGTGAAAAGTATAAGAGATATTAATATGAAAATTTTTACAACAAATAGTAGGGAAGAGTCTCCGGTTGTGGACACCCCAGTCTATTTTTTGACAGGTAACAGATGCCGCCAAACTGAGTAATGTCAAACTTGTAGTTTGACAGTATACATAATCTGAGCCAATACCGAAGTGTAAACACGCATTTGGTTTCTCGCTACGAGCAAATAAAAAAAAAGAGTTTCTATTTTTTTCAATTTTCACATTGCGTTAAATCGAAACAAAACATTAAAAAGAGGTGAGTATAATACTTTGTGATTTAGTGCATTAAGTGTACTTTGTGATGTGATATGAAGTTTTAGTGAAATGTTTGTATCGTGTAAATTTGCTAAACAAAATAAAAATGGCTACCATTTCCAAGAATGGACACTCTTTTGCACCGGTTGTGGACACCCTTTTTGATAAAACTGTCAAATATCGTTGTTTATGTTGTGTAACATATTTTAACAGCATTTTTGTGAATTTTTGTGCATTTTCAACACCAAAAAATTTCCCTTACAAAAATCATTTTAATTTTGGCTCGATAAGAAGCCGTCAAAGAAACTGCCAAAATATGTTTCTCGAACCACTTGATCCGTTTTTTGGGAAAGTCAGAGCAAATTTTGTAATTCGTCGTTGTTAATCGGTTTTGTTGGAAGACAATCAGCGTCGTATCAACTTTCCCCGTCCCAATTTTTTGTGAGAAAAGAGGTGTTAACCTCCAACCATCCACTTCACGGGCGTCTTCGGCTAGCCGCTTATCACTGTTGGATGAAATTGGGCCGGTGCAAAGAACTTCTCCAAAAAAGCCATCGAACCGCGGTCGCAAGCCAATGAAAACCACTGTGCTAACTTCTCCGGAAAGCGTCGAGGTTTTGCGCGAGAAGGCAAAAAAGGCGCGCAGCCAAGCGTGATTCTGTGTCGCACCAGAAACGTGGCCGGCCAGGAAAACGACAGGCAACACCACCAGCCAAGCCGTCGCCCAAACGCGATGCCAAGAAGAAGGCGTCTTCGTCATCGGAAGAAGACGAAGATATCGACTTCTGTTTGATTTTTTGGCGATCTTGCTAAAAAAAAAAAAACTGACGGCCAGCTATTTCACATGCAAAAATTGCATTTTGGAATCATTTTTTTTCATTTTGTCACTGAAGGCCATAATTTTTATACCCTTGGAGAGGGTATATTAAAATTGTCCGGATGTTTGTAACGCACAGAAGGAAGCATCTCCGACCACATAAAGTATATATATTCTTGATCAGCATGACGAGCTGAGTTGATATAGCCATGTCCGTCTGTCCGTCCGTCCGTCCGTCTGTCCGTCTGTTTCTATGCTATCTCCTCCGTCAGTTTTAAAGCTATCGTAACCAAACTTTGCACGAAGTCTTTTGGTACAAATACGCTGCATATTTGTCGGAACCGGCCGGATCGGATGACTATAGCATATAGCTGCCATAGGAACGATCGGTTGAAAAAGTAGTTTTACTGAGAAAAACTTTTTTGTTTTCAATGCTATCGCTCCCAACCCCCGTATTTATAAGTTTTCTATGATTTCACATAATTTCACCTAGGTTTATCAAAATCGGACAACTATATAGTATAGCTGCCATACAAAAGATAGGTCTGAAAAAAAGTCTTAGTAAGAAAATCTTTTTTTTTTAATGCTATCGCTCCCATTTTGTACAGATCTATATTATATACTACCACACAATTTTGTCAAGTTTGATTTAAATCGGATGACTATATAAGCATATCAAACTGGCAGCATATATCATGCTCCAGGGGTATATAAACTTCGGTACAGCCGAAGTTAGCTTCCCTCTATTTTTTTTTATTATTTTGCCACCGAAGGCCATAATTTTTTTGTTTTTTCGGCCACTGAAGGCGTCTTAAATAAATAAACTTTCTTTCTTCATCAATTCATGGCCATTTTACTTCATATTTTCCTCCATTTCTATTTTTCAAGGGTGTCCACAACCGGGTACAAAAAAAATTTTGGCCAAAAATCATGACTTCATATACATGGCTGCAAATTTTTTCCATTTGGGGGAAACGCAACTTTCAACGCAAGACATACAGCAAAATAGTTTCAATGTTAGGTACGTGTGTTTTGCCGGCCCGGGAGGGCTGACCGGGGCGCGCGCGGACGGTTGGTCTAAAACAATAGGTTACTTCAGAGGAAAGTTAGCTAGAGTCTCTAGCTTTACAATGATGTTCATATCACCGCATAATCTTGACTTGGAAAAAAGTTATTAGTGAAAAACGCAAGTATGTCCACAACCGGAGACTCTCCCCTACACAGTACAGCGTATATTTCTGCATCATCAAGTCAAAAATCGTATTTTTAGAGTTATGCCAGTCTTGAATTAAATGAGCGATATGTATTTGGGGATTGAATTCCCTGTTAAAATTGGTAACTTTTTTAACCATTTGAAGAAAGAGTTGCATACAGTATGTCAAGAAAGTGTTTTGACACAGGAAAAAAATTCACATTTTGCACTTTTATTGCAAAAATTGGGCTATATATAAATGTTGAGATTAAGTTTTTATTTTATTCTGATTCTGTATCGTCCCTAGTACTAGTATACAAAAAAAAGTAGCCAAAATCCATCTAGTTTTAACATTTAAAAAATATAAAACTAATAAAATCCCAATTTTAATCTGGTTATATAAACACTATATCTTTCTTGGATTAGCTGCAAATTTAAATTAAAGTGCATAATATGGCTAATTTTACCCCTTTCTGTTACATTCGAATATTGTAGAAATCAGATTATTTTGAAAATTATTTTTTTTATAATATAGCATCGAACCTAGAGTACACAAGAAATAAACTAAATCTGTCTCCATCGGCCATAATATTTGGTGCTTTTCGATTTTACATTAGCGTAGTTGTAAGGCAATACTGATAAAAAAAATATAAGAAAAGGCGGGAAACGCCCTCAAATTTCAACAAATATATTTTGTGTCATTTGCATTTTGGATTATAAGGCGTTTTTCTTCAAAATCCAACCGATTCTGCTGAATTCTCTTACCCATTAACAAAATTGCATACAAATCAGACATTTTTTGCGGATTCATTCATCATAAATTTATAACCTGTGAAATGATTAAAGTATTTATTATATTTTATACATATTGGTACATACTACTGAATGTTAAGATCGAAAATTTCCAAATGAGCTGATTTCTACGAGATTCGAATGTACCAAAAAGGGGTTAAATATTCCATTTTCGGCATTTTAATCCATGGAAGATATGGAGTTTATATATCCAGATTCGGGTTCAGCATGCCAAACTTGTCTAGAATCATTAATTTTTATTTCCATTTAAGCTCCTGCACTGAGGATATACGTGTTTTGACTTTTGTCAAAACACTTTCTTGACACTTTAAAATTGGGTTTTTATTTGTTTTATATTTTTTTAAATGTTAAAACTAGATGGATTTGGCTACTTTTTTTGCATACTAGTTCTAGGGACGATACAGAATCAGAATAAAATAATTATACAATTATAGAAAGCGCCTTTTCTTGCAATAAATGTGCAAAATGTGAATTTTTTCCTGAGTCAAAACACTTTCTTGACATACTGTATCTTCTTTAAAAATTTAAATTATGATTGTTAAATTGGGGTAAATGTAGCCTAAAAAGTATGTTGGTTCGAGTGCGCAACAGTTCTACTGATTCCAGTGAAATCTTTTGATATTTCTTCAGTAAACTTGTGCTTTTAGTGGAAGAAGAGTTGACGATGAGATCAGCTTTGTCAGTGTGGAATCTCTTTGCGTTGGCTTTCCTGGCCAAAAGTCATGGCTGGCTCTGAGGACAAGAAAAATTTCATGTACAAATAGGTAGATGGTCAGACCCAAGGTCCACTGACGTATGGGCGTGACTCCTTTGATCAGCTTCAATCAAATAAACGACGAAATCTAATCTCGAGAGCTTCGTATTTTGAACGTAAGGATCTTCGTTTACTTGCACCAATCATGCTCCTAAATTTGCGGTAACTGTTTAGTATTTGGAAGTATCAGTTTTAACCTTCCGAAACAAATCGTAATCTCCGGGTCCGGCAGCCAGACTTTACGACATTTTTGTTTGAAAACTTTCGACATTTTTGTCACAAGATCTGTAAATTCGACTAGCACTTAGAGATGACAGTTTTTTGAACGTAAGAGGTGACAAATTAGGGTCGATAATTTGCTAACATAGTTGACAAGCTATAAGCAAATGACTCCAAAATAAACATAAAAATATACAAGTGCGAATTCAAGCCAGAAATGATGGGGAAAACAGCTGATTTGACAATCCTACTAAAGGCAATGACTGAAAACTGGACACTTCGCAGACGGAACACCACTGGGAGAAAACTTACAAAAATTACTGCCAGCTTCAAAGCTGCCGCTTTTCAGATCGATTGTCCATAGAGTCACTGAGTAACGGGTATAAAAATTTGCCTGAGAGTTTTTATGTTTCGAAATATATATATGTATATTCCCATTTGGAACTCGGCGGTAAGATTTAATTATCTTTTGTTTTTGTTTGTTTTGATTATAACAATACACGAATAACACAATTCTGCCCTATATATATATAATAGTTGTTTGCATGTATAGTTTAAACTCTGTTCCTTTTTACAATATGGCAAACTAAATATATATATCGTTTAGCCGATAACATAACATTAACAAACGTTGTTTTTTATTTGTAATTTTTTTTTGGAAAACAGTTTTGAGTTTCATTTAAATTTTTTTTTTTTTTTTTTTTGCATTCTGTGAAACCCGAAACCGAAACCCGCACAGCATTGCCATAGATCTAACTGTATATGTCTAATACAAAACGTATAAATATTGAATGCCTGGTAACTTCCACTAGATGTATGTCTGTATTGTATAATTGGTATATTTGCCTGTATATAATGTATTTTTTGGTTTTTGTTTGTATAAATAGTTTTACTTTTTTTACGTTGTGTGTTTTACTTTTCATATCAGGTCACTACATTCCTTTAACGCTAGTTTCTTCTCTCCAATCGTTTTCCCAGCCGGTGATGCCAAAGAAAAACGAAAAAAAAAAACACTTTCCAATGGGTGCTCTTCTACGTATGCCAATTGTGCCTTGTCTACGATTTTTGTTTTTCTTTTTTTTGTTTGAATATAACTCTCCAATACTGATAAGGAAGTACGGATGCTTGGTTTACTACAAAACTACACGGTTAGCGGCTACTTTGCTGCCCACCCCTTCTATTTGTTCTCAATTATTGTCTGCAATTGCAGGACGAGACTACGCGAAAGCTGCAAAATCGATTGGGCATTGTGACGTTCCGCCATTTCTGAAAGCAAAAAATACTAATTAGACCTCGTCCATTTCAGTTGAAAATCTTGATTTTCCTTACCATTAAAAAACTTAATGACATCGGTAAAGTCCATGCTATTGGATAAAATAATATCGCGATAGGTCTCCAGCAAAGCCAATGCGAGGAATAAAACAAAATGCCCAGAGGCTATGTGTTTGGCTGCCCAGATTACTTCCCACGTGGCGAAGACATCATCGTACACCAATTCCCGTTTAAAGTCCAACAGGAACCAGCGATAACAGAAATAGAAATGGGTATAATCACCATTGGAATCCATCAGATCATACATCTCGGAGTCGAGAATTTGGATGAGAGAGCTGAAATGATAGAAAAAATACAGAAATGGTTCTTTAGAAACAAAATCTTATGACTGAACTATAATAATATTCTTCCCTGTTTTCCATCTGAAACTTGAGTTACCATTTGACTGCAGATACATAAAGTTTACATTTTTAAAGTTAAGACCCTTACGGACCTTCGAAGCACGTAATTTAGCTAACTTCCTCCTAGGTTTCGTCGCCGTGAAACGTAAGAGCAGTGTGACCAGACTTAGGAAAAATTGCGCCAAAAATGTCAGTTTTTGGTATTTTTAATTTAATTGGCGTTGGGTGTGGGTCACACTGCTCGATCATCTGTACCAGATATCTGCAAGAGTGCCTGTTTTTTTGACTGCATCAATACTCGCTTTAAACACTCATAGTTTTACGGTTGAGTCAAACAATGGGAGAATATAACTTTAAAGTTGTAGATGATTTTGTTTACCTCGAAACTACAATACCCAGCGACAACAACATCAGTCTGGAAATCCGACGAAGAATCACTATTGCAAACCGATGCTACTACGGGCTAAGTAGGGAGCTCAAGAGCAGAGACCTCAAGCGAAGAACAAAATTAGCCCTATACAAGTCGCCTATCATCCCAATCCTGCAATACGGCGCAGAAGCATGGACAATGACAGCAGCGGATGAAGCGGCGATTGGCGTGTTTGAACGAAAGATTCTTCGGAGGATTTATGGACCTTTAAAAGTTGGCGATGATTTCCGCATTCGAAATAATGACGAACTGTATGAGCTCTTTGGGGACTTAGTCTATTCAAGCGCATAAAAGCAACATCGGTTGCACCGGTTAGGACATGTCACCAGGATGGACGATGAAGCTCCAGTAAGGAAAGCTTATTATGCAAGGCGGCTGACTATGGAGGAAGAGGCAACAGGGGAGACCTCCACTACGTTGGGACGACCAGGTGCGGGCAGACATTCCAAGCGCACGGAACAGAAGCGACTAGAGAGCGTTAATCGCAGGGGCCCAGACCGTCAAACGGTTGTGATGGCCAATAAAGAAATAGTTATGGACCGGTAAAGCTAACAGACATTTTAAAACTTAAGTCCAAACAAAGTGGTTAAGCAACTATACACAAGTATGTGTACATAAATTATCAACTTTGTTTTATATTTAGGGTTTTCACGTCAACTTGGTTATTAAGTAATCTGTTTAAAAATTAAATCTCCAACAACAAAGTGTACTGGGAAAAAATAAGCTGCCATCACCAGCCCAGTCCCATGTCATGAGAATAACTGGTTGAATATAATTTTCAGTGTTGATAAACACTTCGTTATCTTCTAGAAAAAAATTAAATGAAAATAGAAAAGATACTTTTGAGTTATATAGCACATTTAGCTATTTTATCTATCTTGGTAGCTGTGGTGTAGGGGGGTAAACTTTAAACCGGAGAAAACGCTTACTTGTGTAGCTTGAACAGCAAGAATAACTTTTGATAGTTGATACAATTGCGGAAATTTTGTCGAATTTTCTGACCACCATTTAAGTACATTCGGGGTGCCACAGAAACCTCTTCCAACCAAATTCCCATTCTTAGGTGCCACAGAAATATCTTTTGGTTGGTTTCAAACCTCACGTTTTTTGTAAGGAGATTTTTACTTGAAATGTAAGCAACATCATTTTCTAGGATTGATTTCATCAAACGAATAAATTATTTAATTAGTTCAAACATTGAAATTTCCGTTTCAATAATTATTAGGAAAAACAACCAAAGTCTTTCATGTCTAATCTAAACCAACCACATCAGTGGCGCTAATTAGCGATTATGGCGCCATCTGGTTGGCAGATAGCCCATTAAGGGCTGGCAAGTTATACCTCATGTTTGGCACCAAGAATTATACTTTGCATTGATTATAGAGAATATGACTTAAATTGAAAGTATAATTTAAAAATGCATCATAAAACATAAAGACACAATTAAAAAATTATATTTAATTATCAATTTAACCCATAATTGAAAGAAGAGAAATTTGTTGGCTAGAGATT
>JAEIFU010001058.1:0-62651 GCA_018904235.1 Lordiphosa stackelbergi
CACACCCACATTCCTCCCATTTCCCGCCCACATCCCACCCACGTCCCCGCCCACTTCCCGCCACCCACCACCCACTACATCCCACCCATCCCTCCCCACTTCCCGCCCACATCCATCCACTTCCCACCCAGCATTCCACCCACATCTGCATTTATCGCGGGGAGACCTCGACTTAGATGGAAAGACCAGGTTCAGGCAAACACTTGCCAAGCTGGTGTGACCAACTGGTCCCAGCTCACACGGAGCAGAAGCGACTGGCGGACATTAATCGCACGCGGCCGAGACCGTCGAACGGTTGTGATGCATGCATCGGGCCAACCGCCACACCCCACATCCCACCCACATCCCTCCCCCTTCCCGCCACATTCCACCCACTTCACAACCACTTACCACCCATTTTCCACCCACTTCCAAAACAACTAACCACCCACATCCCATTCACTTCCCAGTGGGCATTCCGGCTTTATTTCCAACATCGGAAAATGAAAACACAAATGAATTCTCATTTTGGCCTTATATTCCGATTTTTTAGTCAATCGGATGGAAACCAGTTATTTTGCATGTATGTTTTTCCGGGCATTTTCACCGGCGGATTTTCCGACACTGGAAAAATCGCATTTTTAAATATTTCGTATTCTGTCCTTACAAACCGAGTTATCAAGCCAATCGTATGAAAAATTGTTTAATTTGATCGCAGAATTTTACCGGAATTTTCCGACTGTCAAGTCAAATTTTCCAAATTCAAAAAATCACATTTCAAACTATTTTATATTCTATCCTTACAAACCGAGTTTGAAGCCAATCGGATGAAAAATAGTCAGCCAGTCAGTCATTCAGTGAATCAGTCAGTCATGACGCTCTCTTTATATTTATAGAGAAGAGATTGTGCATATCCCAGCAGCAGCAATACTGCTTGGACTGGAGTATGGCATTCTGAATCTTTTAAGACATTTAAAGAGAGAATATTATTAGCTAAAAAGTCGACGACCTTTAAATTAAACGAGAGCGTTACCCGTTACTCATGAAAAAACATGTTTAACAGTGTTCCCGCGTTCCTAAGTGTGACCACTCCGAAAAGTATGCAAAATTTTTTATGGGGGGGAGGGGTGCCAGCGGGAGGGGCCTGGTTCAATTTTTTGCTTTTTGAGAACCGTTCATCCGATCTTTATCATCGGCAAATCGATTCATTTTGCTAATTACTAACTATCTCCAGGAGGTACGAATCGTCTATCTTTAAAACTGTAGGAGATGTAACTTTTTCCAAACTGCGGGGGCGGGAGGGGGCGTGGCCAAAATTTGAAACAAACTTGCTCTGCGTGCAGATAAAAAAAGCATTTGCCCCATACATGTCAAACCTCTATCTCTTACCATCTCTGAGATCTATTTGTTCATACAGACAGACGAACAGACGGACAAGTCTATATCGTCTCGGCTGTTGATGCTGATCAAGAATATATATACTTTATTTGGTCGGAAATGATTCCTTCTGCCTGTTACATACTTTTGCATGACTTTAGTCTCTTTTTACTCTACGAGTAACGGGTATAAAGAGGTATAAAAGAAAATGTTTTAAAGTACCACAGCTGGCCGTTCACTGCCCCGCCCAGTACTATTACGAAATTTTGTTTGATATCACGTGTCTACCTCCAACTAAAGGAAAAATCCTCTACGGGGATGGGCAGTCAAAGTCAGTACCAGTTTTGGCTGTGAAAAACATGACGGAATTCTGAGTTCGAACTGGTTCGGCTCAAAACGGTTTGCTGCCCTGATTCAAACTCAAATGAGAGTTAAGCAAATTTCACAATTTTTTTGTAGTCTGTAATCTAAACATCAAGCGCTTTCTTAAATACTTCTATTATAACTATGGAAATATCTAAAACTATTTAGCCTATTATTTATCAGTGTACCAAATTGCACCCGAGTCTGTCTAGCCATTTGTGCATGACTGAAAAACAAATATACAAGCTTCCTTGTAATGGCCTTGTTCACCAGCTCAAATCGATGACGAAAAAATGGATGGATCTAGTTCGATTGTTAAGGCCCATACGGACATCAGAAGTAACGAGAAGTTTCATACAAAAATCATAAAAAATTTCAAAAAAAATTGTCATTAATTTTGGCGGGTAAAGAGCGAAATGTTATTTGTGATTTTTTCCACCCCAAGCATTCGGACTTAGGTTTGTGGACAAGGCTTGAGGAGAAGTGGCCGAGCTTCACAAAAAATCAACTGGCAGCTTGTCCTATTTTTACTTTCATTGTTTTTGAGGTTCCCAACTGATTAAAAAACATGGAAAAGCAGCTGGAAAGAGCAGCTGAAGTGATGTTTTCTCCAGCGATAAAGCCTACTGGATTCTTAGGGAGGATGATGAAACGGTACCGTTTCATTTGGTGTACAATAATGCATAAGTTGTTTTCAGTTGTGAACAAACACAACTTTTTCGGACCTAGAGCCAGCTAGAACTCACTAATAAAAAATTAGAAAGGTCGCCAAAAAAATACAAACTTGGCATTCAAAAAAAATACAGATGATCAAGCAGTGTGACCTACTGCCAACTAAATTAAACATACCAAATACTAAAATTTTTGGAGTAATTTTTTCTTAAGTCTGGTAACACTGCTCTTACGTTCCACGGCAACGAAACGTAGGGGGAAGTTAGCTAAATTACGTACTTCGGATGTCCGTATGGGCCTTTAAGGTGAACGAATGTGAAGTGTAATTGAGATTGCTTATTTTTGTGATTTTCATTAAAATCAAACCATAGCTTTCACGCATACCATTTCATTTTGATGGATGATGTTTGATGGATGATGTTTGATGTGTGCTGGTGAACAAGGCCAATACTAGTAATATTATTACTTTCTTTGTGATTTGTTTTTTTAATTGTTTCGTATTAAAGGGCTTTCTATATTATTTTTCTGTTTTTAAATGTGTACAATGTAAAATTGGCTTAACAGCGTCCAAGGGCCAAGCCAAGCTTCTGTCAATCTCTTGGCGATGTGTGCTTATAATTTTTCACACAAGAGAAAGGGATCTACAGTTTAACGCCGAATCAGAACGGCAAAGCTTGAAAGGCTTTTTCATGGCTAGTTACTTCAAAGCTGAGGTGTAAAAGCTAATTTCTAAAGAAAGAAAATAAAACTGTGTTGTTTAAGTTGGTCCGACACACTAACCGCTGCGCCACATCCGGCCACATTAAAGTTTTTTAAATTTATATATTTTTTTTAATTTTCAAAGTCTCGTTGGTTAATTCGTTTAATTTAAAACCTTTCATCTAGTAATGAGTCAGGTGGGTTAAAAATTTCATTTCATTTCCTCTTTTGCTAAGCCTTTAAAGAAGTAAAGTAAAAATCAGTTGAAATTATATCAATATAGCATATCTGCATTGCATACGAAATTAGCTTCGACGATTTCTTTACAAGTGGCTCAGGTTAAGGGTCGTTTGCAGCATATGTTGTCCCTGCTTATTTCTTTTCTTTCCATTTTTGTGCTCGGTGGCTGTTGCTGTTGCACAAAGGCAACAAATCAGTATGCAGTCACAAAATGTAAGAAACAAACTCGTCTAGGGCCAACCTCCGACTCCGACTTGGGCTGTGACTCTCTGCGAACAGGAAACAGAAGCTGAATTTGTTGCTTCCTGTTTGTTAAGCAGCGCACGCCACAAATAAACGTACGTACATATGTCTGAATGTGTGTGTGTCCTGGCTAAAGGACATATGCAAGCTGTCACAGTTGTTTTAACAAATTGTTTGGGGGTGTGTGGGTGAGTGTGTGTGGAAATGGAAATCTGTTTCCGTGTGTAGTTTAAAAATCACAGAAAATGTTATGTTTATGCCAAGGCAAAAATCGGTATTCAAAATATTATTGAGATATTGAGAGGAGGGTGATATCTAGGAGCGCACTGCTGGCTCCGACACAAAGTGCATAGATAATTGGGAGTTGAATTTATCTAAAGGGGACCTAAAGCATTCGAAATCTGTAAGCAATGTTTTTGAGAGACGACTTGAAGTAGAAATTTCATTGGCATGGTTTGCACAATTTCTTTTGAATTGCTTCTACTCCAGCAAGCCCATGGATTTAACTGTTTAGATATTTGTTCCATTTTTTTTTACCTTTTTTTGCCGCCCATAGCCCATTTGTTGTTGTGTGTGTGTGTGCTTTACTACAGCAATCAAGCTATTTTTTTATAGTATTTTTCATGGCGATTTCGCTGTGCCCACGTCTAATTTGTATTGCACTTTTTGCTCGGCTGCCCTTTCCCATGGGGGTTTTGTTTGACTGTTGTCGGCTGGTTCTGTCCGGTCGAGTACAAAACAAAAATAGATTTATGCTTGCGGCATTTTTAAGTGACAGCAAACGAGCAAATTTCTGTTTCGACCACGCCCCAAAAACCCCGATTGCTGGGGCTGCTGCTGCTGCGCTGCTGACATGAAAGGCACCTGACAACAGGATGACGTGATGTGACGTTTGTGTGTGTCTCTGTCGCTTGTAATAAATCTTAAAAAGCTGCACCACGCAGTGATTTGATTCCTTTTTTGTTGTTGGTTTTTCTTCTTGTAATATGAGCTTGGAACTGCAGCTACAAGTGTGTTTCAAATTGCAAAATGTTATTGGAGGGATGGGTACAGTGGGCTTTGGTCTCCAAGCAAGTGGCAAACAAACCCGCCGATTGGACTTTTGGAGAGAGCGTTTTAATTAAAAATCGAAAGGAGTTCACTCCGGGGTTGGAGCCAGCGAAACGTTTTGGGTTCGGGTTCACCGAGCGAGCTTAGAAGCGGACAGTAGTTAAGCGGCTTGATAATATCTATTTTTAGAGCTTGGTATAAGTTAATCATCAGTGTTTCATAAAGCAAACTTTCACTATTACTGATTCTATAGCTTGATAAAACAAAAACATGAGTAGAAACAAGTAAGAGTGTTGCGGTCGAGTGCCCCGACAGCAAAATACCCTGTTCCAAGTAATTTGGTTCCTATAGCTTTGAACTCCTTTTATTTTAAAATTTATTTGAATAAATGGGGAGGCGCACTTGCATATATTCGGTGGTTTTGCTCGGATCTTATAGTGGTATACAGAATAGACAGATATTGGGTCTTACTGAATATATATTAAGTCACTAGGTTCAAGCTTAAAAATTGTAGCTCTGACAGTTTTTCGCGGTTAGAAGAAGGAGGAGGAGGAACTTGCCAAATCTGGAGCAAACTTCATCTGGGTACAGTACACACCTACATACATGCAAAAATTAGTGGCTCCACCTCTTATAGTCCGTGAGATCCACGCGTTTATACAGAGAGAAAGACAGTTTTTCGCTGTTAAAAGATGGAGGAGGAGGAATTTTCCAAATCTGAAACAAACTCGATGTGGGTACAGTATACACCTACATACATGCCAAAAATTGTGGCTCTATCTGTTGCAGTCTCTGAGATCGACGCGTTCATACAGACAGACAGACGAACGGACAGACGGACAGACGGACATGGCTAAATCGACTCGGTTGTTGATGCTGATCAAGAATATATACACTTTATGGGGTCGGAGGTGCTTCCTTCTGGCTGTTACATACATTTGCACAACTTCATGATCCCCTTTTTCCCATTTTTAATAAGAACAGGGTTTAAAAATATGCTCGACTAATACTTGTGTTAGACTTGTTTAATAGACTTATTTGCATTAACTTGTTTTAGCATTTTATGGACTTACCGGTTTCCCCGGATTAGTGTTGTGAAAACATCGATAGCACTATCGATACTATCGATGTTTATAGCACTATCGATACTATCGATGTTTATGTATTTAGCTAACCATTGATTGTTCCGACCCGCTATCGATGTATCGGAGTATGTAAGAGTAAAATTTGCTTAATGTGTCCTAAATTACCTCTGATATTATTTAATTTCTTTTTATACCCTGTACCCATTAAAAATGGGTAAAAGGGGATCATGAAGTTGTGCAAATGTATGTAACAGGGAGAAGGAAACATTTCCGACCCTATAAAATATATATATTCTTGATCAGCATCAACAGCCGAGTCGATTAAGACATGTCCGTCTGTCCGTCCGTCCGTCTGTCCGTCTGTCTGTATGAACGCGTCGATCTCAGAGATGGTAAAAGATAGAGGTTTGACATGTATGGGACAAATGCTTCTTTTATCTGTACGCAGATCAAATTTGTTTCAAATTTTGGCCACGCCCCCTCCCGGCCCCGCAATTTGGAAAAAACGTTATATCTCCCACAGTTTTGAAGATAGACTATTTGTACTTTCTAGAGATAGTTGGTAATTTGTAAAATGAATCGATTTGCCGAAGAAATGATAAAAATCGGATGAACGGTTCAGAAGTTATGAGCAAAAAAGCGAACCAAGCCCCCCCGCTACCACCCCACCCACCCTAAAAAATGTTGCATACTTTTCGGTTAGAGCCGACTTTAACTTACGCTCTCGTTGTCAATTGTACCAGGGTATATTGAAGTCGGGCTACTCGACTGCAACGGTCTTACTTGTTTTTTTTTTCAATTCTTCGGATAATATGGAAATAAAAATATTTGTTTTTGTTGTTGTTCATTTATTCAAAATAAAACTATATCGATATTACTATCGATTCTACATCGAATTCTATCAATGTTCAAAAACCAACAAAAACATTTTTGCAAGTCTATCTGTATTTAATAAATATTTTTCCGGATCCAGTTAAAAATGTGGATTCAAGATAATAGCGCTTTAAGTTTGGTTTCTGTTTTAAAAAATTAAAATATATATCTTTTTTATGCCTTTTTTAGCTATGACGCTAACGAAATTTCAACAAAATAGATTGATTAGTTCCCGAGAAATTCGGGTCCAAGTGCGTTTAGTATTGATAATAAATAAATCTCCAAAAATATTCTATTCAATTTTATTTTAAAAGCCCTTTTTAAAACTTTTTGGAAATTATATACGAGGGTCTAAAACTATTCGTTTTGTTTATGTTTTTAAAACATCTTGATATATTTCTGTTTGAAAGTTGCACAAGATGTTTTCAAGACCTTAATAGATCGTTTAAGCAAATAAAAAACAATCGAAAACAATTTCTATGTGTAGACTCTACCCTCTAACATTCTATTGGGATTTTTAAAATATCATCTAAAACTTTTAAGCAGATCCAACAATAGGTTTACAAAAATAAATAAAAGCAGTTTTTTTCTTTCAAATCTTCGTTTATGAAAAAAATTTTCATCGACCTTCACGTGGTTGAAAATTTCATGTTTTTTGTCTTAAAATCAAAAACTTTAATATTTTTTTATTTTTCAAAGAAATTGCTTATTTAAAAAAAAAATTTTGTACTTATCTCTCTTTTTAATCTCACTAATTAAAAAATAAAATTTTTCTTAGAATTGTTATATACTTTGTTTCCCATGCTTCGACTCATTTTGACACAAATTTCTCAAGGGATACTTAACCGCTTTTGATAATTTTTTTAGGTGAAAATGCATCAAATCCATGTTTGAAATCAATAACAACCAATTTTTTAAAATCGAGCACAGTTGTCGAAACTTAAATAGTGATTATCTCGAAACCACTTTTTCAAAAATGGTTGCAAAAATATAATGAGTAACAGTTGAATGATTTTCATATTTGTTTGTTACTCCTTGTACCCACTATTGTGCTCTGAACCTGGATTTTTGGGCTCGGTGAATAAATAACGGAGTTAGGACCCATCAGGGGTTAAAAAAAACAATTTTAAAAACTTTGACTTGGAAACCCTGTAAACCCGTTATTTATTGAACGACCTTAATGTCATACTTCACACCATATCCACATCCGTTCTCAAGGAAATCCCGTTACATTTTGACTTGCAGATAATCCGATTTGAAAATGTTTTTTGCTACCTTAATTTCTTTACAAAATTTAACCGATTTCCTATCGATAGATCCATCTGTCTTGCTAACTTTGTCTTTAGCATTTTAATTTTGATCATTTTGAGTAATTTTAAATAATTTTTGAAAACTTTTAGGGTTTTTTTTATTGTATTTTAGGGTTTTAGTTTTTAATAGTTATTCAAAGGTATATAATTTCACAGATGCTAAAAATGTTGCTAAGATAAAAGAAGAAGGATTTTGAAGGACAGTAAACACCCACCGACTGATTAAACAAGAGCAGTTCTCAAGAATTTTCCCAATTACTCCACTGTAATTCCAACCAATCCCACATCCCACACACTCACAAACTATACCAGCAGCTCGAGTTTAATCCGCTGCCGCGAAATGGAAATATGAGTTGTTGCCAGCAAAAAAAAAACGAACAAAAATTTAACTGCTCTGTGAAAAGTCCGAACCACCCCTGCACACCATGCTCTTCTGGTCAACACGTTACTAAAATAAATTGAAAATTGTCAAGCAAACAGAACTCGTTTGTTTAGTTTTTAGTCAACTTTTCAGTCATGAAATGTTTAGTTAAAAAATATGACAATTCAATGCGCAATTCGGACGAAAAGGCCACTTTGTCATTCTGGTATGACAACCTAAATAAGTTGTCCGCAGGGCTACTTACAGTCCACACTGACTTTGATGCGCTTGGACACCGTGGGGGGCACTCCATTCGATGCAATGCACAGATAGGCACCCATGTCCAGGCGCGAGATGCGGGTTATTTCCAGCGTATCGCCCTCCCATTCATTGACTGCAATACGAGAAATTGCTAAATGATTGATGCTCTGCATCAGCTGTGTAGTCGCACTTACCTATGTGATTCTTATTGATGGCAATGCGGGAGTTATCGTCACGTTTCCATTTGATAATGGGTCGGGGACTGCCGCTGGCACGACACCTCAGCGAGATGTTGGCACCCTCGCGAACGATGACATCACTGGAGCTCAAAGAGTCATCGATATTGGGTGGAACTACCGAAAGAGGAGCAGAAACAAATACACAACCCTTACTTAATTAATCAGTATTGCACTAAATAGTTGCCCACCCATAGTAATCCTCTTAAATATACTCCAGCGCCATTCAAAGTATTTGCCTTTGTTTGGAAAGCACGAAGAAGCATTTGAATAAATTTCACCGAAAATGCTGTTGCAATGATTTAGGCACCAATTTCCAATGGGTGAGAAACAGCTTTTATCATTTAAATTGGCAACAGGAAATTGCATTTAATATGAACAATATGTGAGTTTTATGATTACGATTTATGAGAGTGTGAGAAAATATCACACAATTATGGAGAACAATTTGGAAATTTAAAGCAAATAATTACGAAACTGGGAAACTCTTTAAAGAAAGGTAAGCCAGCGAGGTGGGCATACCCAAGAGAGAAAATTTGAAATCCATTAACAGAGTAAGACAATCTGCTGTCCCAATTCTACTTCCATGTTAAGTCACAGCAAAGTTTCAACTTATGGGGCTGAATGAAAAAGACATAATTTTGTTTTCAAGGAACCAAACTAGAATAGTCCCACATTTTTTGGTATAATCTATAAAAAGGGAATATATTTGAACATACCATAAAAATTCCAAATAAACAAATTAAAATTAACATTTTATTAAAAATAAAATCATCAAATTAAACTTGGGAAGTTAGTTTCTACCAACCGCTATCAAAAATAAATAAACATATTTTTTTGAATGATACAATTAACACTCTTTCAATTGCGATTGATTGGCTATGCTCCCAGTTTGCAATCAATTTAAATTTGGTTAGAAATAAAATTTTGAAATGAATGAATTTTAGACGAATTTGTGTTTTTTATATATAAACACCTTAATATTTTTTTCATCGCTTGCATATAATTTCTTTTTTAATTAAAAAGCAAACGCATTCGCCCTGTGCTTTGCCCGAAAATCGCATGCATTTTTAATAATTTGTTTTGTTTGCCCAACCAGGGAAAATAATTTCGCCTGGGCAAAAGATTCAGTGAGCTGTGCTTTGTGCGCGCGCTGGACCTTTTCGTGTTTTTCTTTGTTTTTGGTTGGGATTTTGTGTGTGCTTTAAGGCACATAAATTATTTTTTAATTCGTCGGGTATTTGCACAGGATTTTCGTGTTTGCCACGCCCAGGAGCCAAGTGGGTAAATATGATGCTGATTAGATTTCGCAAAAGAACACTTACCCACAACATTGAGGTAGCCAAATTGAGTTTTGGCTGTCACCGTATTGATCTGGCACATATAACGTCCCTTGTCCTCTTCGTGGACATTGTTGATATGGAGATACCAAGTGCGATGACGATCGTGTTTGTCGTGTGTGACACTGATGCGTGGATTGCGAGTGATCACATGATTGTGAACGGTCAGAATGGCCGACTGTTCAAAGTGCATCCAAGCGACCTGCAAAGAGTATACAGAATTTTAAAATCGAATAACATGGAACATATACACTCCTGCCCAAAATTATACGACACCATGAAAATTTTAGTTTCGACCCTCTTAGGAGAATAGGAAAGCATAATACAACGAAATCATAATAATAAATTTAGCGCTCACAACATCTACATTCCCAGACAACTGGAAAATAGCGAAAATTATCCCAATACCAAAGACTTCAAATGATTTCAGGCCAATATCTATACTGCCATTTCTTTCAAAAAATGTTTGAGAAGTTGATGGCCAAACAAATTAATAGTTTTCTTGAGGAAAATAAGTTACTTGACAATAGGCAATCTGGTTTTCGCAAGCATAGAAGTTGCACCACAGCGCTATTAAAAGTAGTTGAGGATATTCGAGAAAAACTGGATGACAGCAATGTGACTTTTCTAACCCTTCTCGACTATAATAAGGCATTTGACACGGTAAACCACGAAATACTATTAACTAAACTTAGATACTTAAATAATTTTTCTGAGACTGCACTCAAGTTAATACAATCTTATTTAAGCGACAGAAAACAAGCCGTAGTAGCGAATGGACTTGAATCAGAACTTGTTTCAATCACAAGGGGAGTTCCACAGGGATCAGTGTTAGGGCCACTACAATTTTCTGTTTATGCAAATGACCTTCCCAAATCATTATTAATTACTGATGTTCATATGTATGCAGATGACGTCCAAATGCATGTTAGTCGACCGTTAAGTAAACTTTGTGAATGTATTGATATATGTAATTCTGATCTGTTACGTGTTTCTGACTGGGCAAATAAGAATGGACTGGCTATAAACCCGAAAAAATCAAAATGTCTGATCATCTATAAACGAAAGATAATAACAGAAAATTTGCAAAAACTTACTATAGATAATCAGACCATTAAATATGTTGAAAAAAGCCGAAAATTTGGGACTGACTTTTAATAACACTTTAACATGGACTGATCAAATTAATAAAGCCACTGGAAAAATGTATGGTCTGCTGAGGAAGCTAAACTTTACAAAAACACTTCTGCCTACTAAATTTAGGTATCTGATCCAGAAAGCTTTCCTAATTCCCACACTGACATACGGAATAGAGATATTTGCCAGCAGTGATATGAGTAGTCAGAATAAATTAAAAGTAGCAATTAATAACATTTCTAGATATGTATATAATCTTAGTCAAACTGACCATGTCACTATCCACACAAACAACTTACTTAATACTAATTTAAACAATTGGATTTACTGCAAGGTATTGAAACTACTACACAAAATAATATATACTAAGGAACCGTCATATTTATTTGATTTGTTGAACTTTGCGTCGTCAAGACGAACGAATAACTTGGTATCCTTAAGATGTAATCTGGAGAGCTCTAAGAAGCAATTTTATTACTATGCTATTCAGCTCTGGAACAACTTACCCTATTCTTTGAAAACAATTTCAAGCACACATAAATTTATTAATAGTTTAATGGAACACTTTAAAAATAATAATAATATATAATTAACTTTACAATATAAAAAAAAATATATATATATATTTGTGTAAAAATTAGGTATATATTGATTTATGTAAATTAGTTTTAACTCAGTCTTATTATACTGTCAAAAAAATTGTTTGTAAAATTAATTTAATTTAAGTGAAATTGCTGTTGTGACTAGTGCATTAACTTAAGGAACTCCTTGTAGCACTAGGAAGATGAAGAAATAAATAAACCTAAATCAAGTGTGCAGAAAGAAAGCTTAATGGATTCTGTTTAAAATCTGATATTCTTATCTCTGATTGCATCTCGCGTTTTCTAGTAGCGGTTAAAAAAGCAAAAAAGTTAGATTTTTGTCATGTCTGCAAGTGTATCAAAATGATACGACATAATTCAAATATTGCGGCTGGAGATAAAGATTTGGTTTCAATAAAATTTTTTATATATCTGCTAACAATTTAATGAATTTGTAATAAAATGCCGCGTGGGCGTTTGTTATCCGACGAGGAAATGGGAAGGATAAGAGCCTACAACGATGTTGGCTTTAATGTAAGCGAAATATCGCTGAAAATTGGTCGAACACATTGTGTAACCACCAAATTTTGAACAATCCGGATGAATATGGTGTGAAGCATAGCTCAGGAAGAAAACCCAAGTTGTGTGATCCCGAAAAAAGCTAGCAATTCGTTTGCTTCGTGCTCTACAGTTGCCGCATGTTGCAGTACGCCTGTGTCACGGATGACTGTTTGGCGGACGCTGCAATCATCGGAGTGAATTGTCAGAGGAGTCTTAAAAACGATCCGTTCCTAAAGCCGCACCACAAAACAGCACGACTTCAATTTGTGGAAAAAAACTTGTAAAGAAACTGGGCCTCGGTATAAAATTTTAGCTTTATTTTGTTTAAACAGCTTTGTTCAATATTTATCATTTAGATAATATTTTTTTGATGACAAAAAATTTTGTCCTGACGGCCCAGATGGGTTTCGGCACTTTTCGATAGATTTGCGTAAGGATCCACTTATGTTTTCCAAACGCAATTATGGAGGCGGATCCGCAATGGGTTGGGGAGCCTTTCATGCGTCTGGAACGCTTGATCTGTGCTTCACAAGCTGTAGGATGAACAGTGGAGAATACAAAAAAGTATTGGAGGATCGTCTTCTGCCATTTTTTGAAAAAAATATGGAAAGAGATCTTGTTTTTTCGCTAGATAATGCATCTATTCACAAGAGTAGAGAGACCCAGCGCTTTATAAGTGATCACCAAATAAATGTGTTTGATTGGCCCTCATGCTCCCCTGACCTAAGCCCAATTGAGAACATTGTAGGTATCTTAGCCAGACGTATTTACGCCAATAACAACAAATTTGAGAATGTCGAAAGCCTCAAAAGTGGAATTTTGGCCCAATGGTCTCTTTTAGACCAAAATTTACTTACAAATTTGGTGAATTCAATGCCTAAGAGACTTTTCGAGGTATCAAAGGCTCAAGGTGGCTCTATTATTTATTAAATAGTGTTTATATACCATTCTAAGAATAAAATATTAACTAAATGCAGCAAATTGACATGTGTCGTATAATTTTGATACACTTGCAGACATGACAAAAATCTAACTTTTTTGCTTTTTTTTTACCGCTACTTGAAAACGCGAGATACAATCAGAGATAAGAATTTCAGATTTTAAGCAGAATTCATTAAGCTTTCATTCTGCATACTTGATTTCGTTGTATTATGCTCTCCCTTTCTCCTACGAGGGTCGAAACTAAAATTTTCAGGAGTGTAGAAGGGCCACTTTAAAAGTAATCTCTTATTGTAATTATCTTCTTGGTGAACACAAATTCAACTTTTTGCACATCATCAATTAACTTCAACTAAACTCCGATGAAAACACAACGGTCACACTGGAGACTACATTCTCCCCAATCCTTATAAGCATCAGCTATCAAGTTCCGCAAGCGAATACTATTTGCTGATGAGAGTACCCAGCTTTAAGACATTTGTTTCATTATTCCCTGCCTAAGCTTTACATTTAATAACATCTGAGGGCATATTTCAGGCTCCATTTTCACACACACGTTTCCTAGTACACCCCAGCAATTTCACAGCTCTGCATCCAAAAAAGAAAGTAGAAAAGCAAGGAGTAGAGTTAAAGTGAACACCGAAAGGCAAAAAGCGGAAGTGAGAAAATTGCATCATAGTGTCGCATATAAAAATAAAACGCAACCGGTTTCATGTTCCGGCATCGTATTTGAGCAGGGCTGCTGTGTGTGGTGATAGCTATGAATTACATGCACCCAATACAGAAGCCTTCTTTACTTGCACACACACATTCACACATGGCTACTTAAACATGCCATCAGGCTAAACTGACTTGGGCGGCTCCTTTTCCTTCCCCACCCCACCCCACTTTTTTGTATGTATTTACTTGCATGCCATGCACGTTCCTCCTCGTGTCGTCGCTTTGCCATTTTCTTGTTGCTCTCATTTACACCTCAATTTGATTCTATTTCCTGCGTGTTTGTTGCGAAGCCAAAATGTGTTCCACTAGCCAAGGTAAGCAAGTTGCGCTAACAAGAAAAAGCCACTTGAGTCAACTACTGGAGTGGTCGGTAATGATGTTGGCAGCGCGCGTTGCATCAATTGAAGTAAGCTCACTTGATATTCATTTTCATGGTAATGATGTGTTTAAATTCCTGCTTAGCTGTCCATGATCCCTGCCATTAGATGAAGAGTAACCAGCGATTGGGTGGAGTCGACTATTTCTATTGGCATTTTTACAAGGAGATTTGAGCAAGAAAGTGAACAGTGCCTACACATTTTTCTAAGGTAAAAGAATTTGGAAAACGTTTTCAAGAACTATTTCATTTTCAATTTAAATTTGAATTCCAGCAAACAGATTTGTTATTAGCATTGCGTACTTATAAAGGCTGACGATTTAATTGAAAGGTCTATAACAAAGACAAAAGATACGTCAGTAAAATAAGTATATGTACATTAGGGTGGACGCCGATAAAAAAATTAACTGATACCATCTTAAGCGATTACTTTTAGGGTGTACATAACAAATTAACTTTTTATCCACGCTCTTATACGGGACTAAATTTTTAGGACTGTTCATTCCAGAAAGTGCGATTAGTGTGGCTTGCAGATTGGAGTCAACATTGTCCACGAGCGGGGTCCTACAAGGGCCATGTCCGCATGAACGCACGGGCCTTCTAGTCAGATACTACCGACATATTAGTGGAAACCACTTTGAGTGAGCATTTGGGCTACCGTGGGCAATTCTTCGAACTCAAGAGACCGCTCCGAATTGAATTGAATTAAATTGATAAAAGAGATAGAGCCTGAAACGAAGAAGGAATTGAAGACTATACCGAAAGAAGACTGCAGCATGTTTTTAAAATTGTAAAAAAGTTGGCACAAGTGTAATGCAGTCGAGGGAGACTACTTTCAGGGGAATGAAATGAATTTACAATAATATATAAAGATTTTTTGATTTTTATACAAATTGCCTGTATTTTTTGCCCATAGTAGTAAAGTAGTCCACATTATTTTTAGATTCTGAAAGAATTGGAATCGTCATATCCAAGTCAATTTAAAAGCATCACAGTAAAAATAGACTATTCGCAAACGGCTGCAACCGTGATGAACAGCACCACACTTCAGTTCGTGTGGAACCTTACTTCAAAGATATCCTGATAGCCTCTTAGTGTAAATCTTACTTTGATCTAGTAGTAAACAGCGCAAAATAGTAGAAATTTTGCAGTAAGTAATGTACTATTCCGAATAAATATATATTTAGTAAATTTATTTTCTGTCTTGCTAATAAACAAAAAAATAGGGGGAAGATAAATTCGGCTCGACCGAAGTTGATATATGCCTGGCAGTTTTTTATATCGCAGCTATACAATATATTCATCCGATTTTGATCAAACTCTCTAAAATTGTGTTGAGACAGATAATATTCATAACTGGAACGTACAAAGACGCTACCATTGAAAACAAAAAAGTTTTTCTCACTAAAACTATTTTTTCGACCGATCATTCCTATGGCAGCTATATGCTATAGTCATCCGATTTGGATCAAACTTGACAGAATTGTGTGTTAGCACATAATATTGATCAGCAACAAGTTTGGGAGCGACAGCATTAAAAACAAAAAAGTTTTTCTTACTAAGACTTTTTTTCAAACCTATCTTTTGTATGGCAGCTATACTATATAGTTGCCCGATTTTCATAAAACTCGCTAAAATTATGTAAAAGCATAGAAAACTGATAAATACGGTTTGGGGGCATTGAAAACAAAAATGTTTTTCTCACTAGAACTACTTTTTCAACCGATCGTTCCTATGGCAGCTATATGCTATAGTCATCCGATCAGGCCAGTTCCGAAAAATGTGAAGCGTATTTGTACCAAAAGACTTCCTGCAAAGTTTGGTTACGATAGCTTTAAAACTGACGGAGGAGATAGCATAGAAACAGTCGGACGGACAGACGGATGAACAGACGGACAGACAGACATGGCTATATCAACTCAGCTCGTCATGCTGATCAAGAATATATATACTTTATGTGGTCGGAGATGCTTCCTTCTGTGTGTTACAAACATCTGGACAATTTTAATATACCCTTTCAAAGGGTATAAAAAAATTCAATGGGCAATTACATTTTTGGCAAAAGTTATGACTTCAAACCAAGTCTACGCCAACTACTTAAAAATGTAAGTCGGCAAGGGCAGTAAAGTGATAAACTTTGATCACAAACTCGCAGACCGTTTTACATACAAACGAGAAAGGCAAAACTAACTTCGTCTGCATCGAAGTTCTGATACCTACGAAATAGCTTGTCACAACGGTTAGCGACTTCAACCAAACTTCGCAAATCAGCTTAAAAACATGACATATTACCCATGACCGTGTTTGAGAGCGATAATATTGAGAACAATCCATTTTTCTTACTAAAACCCATTTTCCGAACGAACATTTGAATGGCAGCTACAAGAAGTAGTCATCCGATCCGGTCGGTTCCGACATATTAGCAGCGGGCAGTAAAAAGAAGGCTCTGTGCAAAGTAGATTGATTATGGCATTTGCGTCACGGTCACACCGACAGGGTTGCAAAAGCACTAAAAGAAGTTTTAAATCCTGTAAAATCTTCAATCATCTCTATTTTAATCAAAATTTGGCCAAATTATTTGCCTGAATGAACATTAGCTTAAGCAATGAACTAGGGGAATTCGTATGCGCATCTGTCTCTTCGGCAATGTCTGCAGGTTTCTTGCATATAAAAGGCACATCCTATATTTTCCATTTTTGGTTTACTTATTAGCAATTCAGACTTAACTGTTCTAGTGTTTTCAGTGTGACTGTATGCACGCATTTACAAAAATACATACTTTGCATAATTGTGACATTTAGATGGTTTTGGAAACAATGCGGATGAAGTAGATGGCAACAAAATCCATCTACATGGCCACCTTTTAACATGAGAAAAGCAAATGCAGAAAATCCAACAAGAAAACATGAGAAAACGACACTAAGTACCGTCATCATTTATTTTGTGTGGTGTGATTGCATTTTCTTAGAAAATAAATAAATTAAATAATGGTGAGATCAAACGCTGTGGCAGACTAACCCGCATTGACGCAAGCTGAAATAAGTCGTCTTACAGCTCTGAAAGACATTTCTTGTAACGAGAAAAGGTGTTATTTAAATATTAATGAAACAAGAAGACGTTCTCATCAAGTTTTTTATTGAACATAATAATCCTTCATATACTTCCCGAGTGCCTGTACCAGAACTGCTTCCACCTTACCTGAAGCCTCGTGGGGCTTTTGCTAAAAGATACGAAATTTGATCCACTGCGTTCCACAATGTGGTTTCTTACGATGAAAATGGGTGCGATTTACGATTTAATAACGGCAATAACGGCAATATCGGCATAAGCGGAAAACGGTGGAACCCTAATGATTTGATCTGCTTTTGGGCATGCTTGAAGGGCTCTGAATTGCTATATTTCAATTAAACCTAATGCCGAGAATGTTAAACTTGAAAATATCCTTTGGAAGAATTATTGGATTTTTCAACAAGAAGAGACCTCAATTTAAAGCATTGGGTTCACTTTCATTCAGAAACATTTCGGTTTTGGATTGGCTAAAGATCATCTCGGACCTAAAACCCATTAAGGACTTCTAGGGAATCCAGTATACCAGAGTTTTCAGGAACGGTCGAAAGTTTTTAGAGTAGTCGCATATGGGACATTCCATATCAACTCGGTCACCCCATTTTTTTTTTATTTCCAAAAAATTATTAATGGCTATTATTTTGAATTACTATACATTTATGAAAATTCCCCAAAGTGTTTTTCCCCTACCGTCAATAGTTCTTAAGATAAACCGGAAACACATAAAACTTATAAAAAATCATAACTTTTGAACTGTGTATCGGATTTAATCGAACGAAAGACGGCTTTTTGTTATTTTCTCGTGAACTTTTCGGTAAAAATGTGAGACTGCAACCAAAGCCATCGAAAGTATTTTTTTCCTTAAAAAAATCTGTATTTTTGTATTTTTTCTCCGCGAGGGCCAATCTGTATTTGACGAATATTTTTTCCAGAAAGAGCATATTTTTAGTACATACAATTTATAGAGAGAGGCGGAAATTTTTTTGTAGATTAAATTTTTTCGGTCCGACTGTTATTTAAAATTTTATGTCCTAAAAATTAACAAAGAAAATTGTCACCGAGCAACTTTTATACCCAGAAATAATCCAAATTCTAACCAAAGAAAACAAACAAAAGGAAAACCAAAAGTTCAACTTGGCGAGAATGAATTCGTCGATCTACTTTGTGAACGATTGAAAGAATTGAAGATTCATCATTTTATGACTAAAGAACAGTCTGCTTTTGTGAAACAGAGGAAGGAATATTTGGCTGAAGGCGAGTTGCTGGTTCACTGCGATTTCTCTGAAAATTTCGGGTTTGTGCTTAATCGTTCCACTACAATAACGATCAGTGCACAGTCCATTCAGTGTCCATTCTGTCCGATAGTCTTGTTCATGATGCGGCTGCTTTTCATTTAGTACAGAAGACTATAGTGGAACACGTGAAAAAGATATGCAATGGCGTTAAAAAATCATCAATGTCACAGACGGAGCGGCGCAACATTGTAAAAATCGTTTCCTAATGGCGAATCTTTTAAATCACGAACGTGATTTCGGCTTGAAAGCTGAGTCACATTATTTTGCAACTGCCCACGGTAAAGGAGCTTGTGATGAAGTGGGCGCCATTTTTTAAAAGAAGCCAGACGTAGAAGCCTCCAAATCACCCATGGTGAACCTATCCTTACTCCAGATGCTTTGTTTCGATGGTCAAAAAATCATTTTCACTGGATTGATGTATTTTTTTTATACGAAAGAGGAGCACGAGACTGAGAAAGCAGAGTTGAAGACTAGATTTGACAGTGCTAAGCCCATTCCAGGCATCCAAAAGCAGCATTGTTTTATTGCCGGATTGGATAATCGATTGTTAATCAAGCGTTATTCTGCAGCAATTGATGTCGCAGTTTTTCCCAAGGAAAACAGCGGACGCAACGAAAGCCTCGTTCTGGACACTGATAAACTTTTGAACTTTGACTAACCAATTGTAATAGAAAAACATTGAATTTTTCTTCTTTTGTTTGTTTGTTATCTTTGGTCAGAATTTGGATTAATTACTGGTAATACAAGTTTTATAGCTCGGTGAACAAAATCTAACAGAAATTTGATTAATTGTTAATTTTATTAGGACATAATACTTGAAATAACAGTCAAACCGAAAAAATTTAATCTGCAAAAAAAATTATTTCCGCGCTCTTAGGCTGTCTTCCATCTTGAAATAAATTGTGAAATGTACATAAAAATATGCTCTTTCTGAGAAAAAATATTCGGATCAAATACAGATTGACCCTCGCGGAGAAAAATACAAATCCGATGGCTTTGGTTGCAGTCTCACATTTTTATCGAAAAGTTCACAAGAAAATAACAAAAACCGTCTATTGTTCGATTAAATCCGATGCACCGTTCAAAGATATGATTTTTTTTAAGTTTTATGTGTTTCCGGTTTATCTTAAGAACTATTGACGGTAGGGGAAAACTTTTGGGGTATTTTCATATATAATATGTATAGTACTTCAAAATAATAATAGCCATTAATAATTTTTTTTTTTGTAAAAAAAAAAAAATGGGGGGCCGAGGTGGATATGGAATGTCCCATATATTAAAATCTCCATAGAGTCCCCTGAATAATATAATCTTAAAAACAATTATGCACATATACTAATTTCTCTGAGGTATATTCCCCAATAAAGGACCAAATAGGCACTTTTGCTACCTCAAACTAAAACTTCGTTCTTAGCACTTGAAATTTGCATAGATCACTTCCAATCCGAACTGGACATTGCAGGTTAGTGTCGGGCTAGTGCGTGAAATTGCAATTGCTATTAATTCTGTTGACTCAACAGTTGATCGTTCAAAATCAGCAAATTAAGTCAAGGTTTTCGAAACTAGTAACGGATTAGAGTTAAATTTTTAGCGTGAACCATAACAACATATTTTGTTACGAGCCAGAGACTTAAGAACTTTTTTAATTAAACGGGGGCTTCTTTTATGCGAGGGAGTGACACATACTACAAACGTTAATGCTATGAAATTCATGATTTCTTCATTTTGAATTTTGCAAAATATACCGCTTTCCTAAGAAGCTTTGACAGATAAACTTAAAATTTATTGTGTAATTTGTTAGTTATTTGACAGATAGATGCGAAATTGGCCCTCAATGCACAATTACATATACATTAATTATTTCGGGGATTACTAAGCTAAGTATCTTCCAGAGAATGCCACGATGATTTTTAATTTTTAGTTGCCACGACCGTTCATGCAGTCAGAGTTGGGTTGAATCGGCTTTCCCATCTTTAACGCTTAAAACGCAATTTGCAGATCATGGTTAATTTCTGAATATTTTTTTTTTATTTGTAAAGCTGCACACAGTCACATTCCCAAACAGTTTTTCAAATCTAAATAACACAATCAGATCTGTTCTCGTTTCTGAATGCGACTGATCGAAATTGGCCAGACTTGTAATTTCCAAGAAAAGAGTCTTGTTGGAAATTTCTAGTTAATGGCCTGATAACAGTCTGTTAAAGCGAAGAACTTAAGCAATTCTGATTCCGCATGATTTGATCGAAATCGAAAATGGGAAAAGTCTGGAATATATTAGCTTGCTTTAAATCAGAAGGGACATATAAATAAAGAATTTGCTTTTAACTTTTTCATGCTTCTGTATCAAGTTTAGTCTGGTTGATCTCTGATAGTACACTCAAAAAAACAACTCACCAAAAAAAGGGACAGTTTCGATCTAGTTTTTAAAATATTTTTTCTTACATTTTTAGAAATTTGTTTATTTAGAATTAAGGTGAAATGCCTTCAAAAATAGAAAATTTGTTAAAAATTTCAGGGCAATTTTTTGACAATTTTAGACAGTACTTGCTGTTAAGTCGCTTTGGAGTTAGCAAGCGGTTATTGCAGCGCAGGTATGAGGAGGCAGTTGCTGGCTGGCAGTAGGCAGTCAAAGACCGCTGAAGATTGAAGAGGGATGTTTTGCTAGGCTGTGACTGATTTTTTACTAATTTTACTGTGACTGAAACTCGGCACCTCGAAAGACTGAATACAACCACGACGACACGACGGAGCCTTAGCTTACTACACTACCAGGCTTAAGCACGTTAAGAGTGTAAGTCATACACTCAAAAAAGAAAGCTAGAACTTTGTATTTGAATCAAATACAAACAATGTCAATAGTTCAATAAATACAAGAATACTTGATTAAAGTACAAAACTCATATTTCAAGTACGATATTTTCAATCTCAAAATAATTGTTTTACGACGGTTTCGAAATATTTTAAGAATATTTTGAACTATTATAATATCTTTTTGGTCATACTATTGGTTTGTTATGGTCTTAACAAGTGCAAAAGACTTCATCGAAGTCTAATAAATTCTAAGGTAAGCCCCAAAACATTTGTGGATCAAAATTGTACTTCAAAACATAAGTACTAAATGTTCTTATTTTAAGCCCATAAAATTCTAAAGCTTCGCAATTTGTTCTTGAAACTAGGTGTCTATATAATATAAATAAATTGAATTGGAATTAATATGAATTGTACATATGACAGATAATCTGATGTGTGCTATCTTAACTTGCTGGCGAACATGCGATAACTCTCCGTTCTTTGCTGTCTGTTCGTTGGCAAACCACTAAAAAAACTTATTAATTTAGGTGGCTTTTACTCAGCAATCCCCCCGTCCATCACACTCACCGCTTCCATCATTCATTCCGCACATTTTCTATGCACTTTTTGCCGTTGGCTTTCCTCCTTTTTTGTATGTGTCTAATCCCATTTACTCCGTTTTTTATGCCAAGTAATCAAATCATTAGCACTCATTACACGCTGATTTCTTACAAAGCTGCTTAATTAATAAATCATTTCAACTATTTTTACGTTTTGCACCACAGAAAAGGGAAACTGCTAATGATGCATAAAAGCGAAAAGGACGATGTCAGACTTTCGAGGCAGCAGGGAGGGTTTTCAGCTCCCTTTTAATTTGATGGATGCAGTTCGCAGATTAATGCTCTTATATTTAATTTCAAAACTTGTTGCTTACCTTATATGAGCCCAGATTTTTGACCGAGCAACCCAATTTAACATTACGTCCAGCAGGTACAGTTACATTTTCGATGTATTCGGTAAATTCGGGTTCTTCAACAACAGCTGGAAAAAATATGTGGAAAGATTGGGCTTAATATTCATTTTTATAGCAGTTTGCTTATTTGACTAAGTTCTCTACATATTTATGCAACAACCAAAAATTGCATTTGCATAATCAAATAAAACCAGAAAAATCAATTATGCGCACAAAATTAATTGTGAAATGCTTTTTTGGATGTGGAAATAATTATTTCATTGATTTTTTGGGTTGGTTTAAAGAAATGTCCAGAGCAATGGGTATGAGTAAACATATGGACTGGACTGAGACTCACTTTTAAATATTTGCTTTAAACATCAACAAGTTAAATATGTTTATCGGCAGCATTCATTAAATTTTTAATGACCGTAAAGATTCGATGAGGGGGAAAGACAGTTGGGCGAAATATTGTCAGAATTTCCATTTAGAATTAAACTTATTAAGCAGATAAACGGATTGCGGCACTCCACACCGGTTTCACGCGAGCAGTAAGATTAATATTGGTTTCCTGAATTAAGGGAAATATTAATCCCTTTCTAAGCATTCCTTCGCGTCAGATTTGACTGGAAACTCAATTTAATTCCTTTGACTTGAAATGTTAATAAAGTGTCAGAGCCATTCAATTTAATTGTTAGCTTTGCAATTATAAAATCGCATAGCCAAAAGTCAACAATTATGCAGAGGCTAAATGACAAAATTTGGCTTTGCTTTATGTGGTTTGACCTCACACAGAGAGTTAGAGTAAGAGTGTGAGAAAAAGAGGGGGAGAGAAGTGCAACAGACCAATAATTGAAATTGTGATTTCAAGTTCCAGCTGATATTTCAAAATTGTTGTGGGTCCATTAATGGAAAAAAACTTGTCTCGAACATTTAATTCAAGGTTTTCGGCAGACAACTGAACCAAATTTCGAATCATTTCTATCATTAGAGTCGGATTTTTTACGCCCTTTGGATTTTCTACCGCACAAACAAAATAAACTGAATCAAGTACAAACGGTGTTGGTTAAAAATATTTAAGAATTTACAGGTATGTTTAACCCCTTATGGTGGTACCTTATGTATAAGTTAAAATTGTTGTTGCTCTGTGCTGCAAGTGCAAACGTATCCAAAGAACGCACACCACGACGTAAGGGGCTACTACCGGGCTTTCTTTTTTAAGTGTTGTACTGTGTAATCTCTGGCTAAATTTAAATTATTTACTGTCGAGTTTAACTAAATCTTATATGCCATTTCATTTTCAGTTTTATTTATTAGCAATCAAAATTCATAAAACCAATTGGAATTGACATTTATTGCATGAGGCGAGTTTTTAATTTAAACAGTCTGTAACAATTTGCCTCCTGCGAGTATTTCACAATTTACAGTTAGTTTCAGCTATTGCTTTAGCCTAATTAGCTATTTATGATGTCGGCGTGCCTGGCGGATATGTAAACGCAAATAGCGATATGTATACGGACACACACGCCTGCACACATATGGCTTGCACAAGTCAATACAATTTGTGCCCAGGCCCATGGGGCAAGCAAACAACCCACCTTCCTCCCCCACCCCCCATATGTGCTCTGCCTTTTGGCATTTTGACATCCATATTTGACGCCACTAGCCTCAGCTAATTATGATACAAAATCACAAACAAAGCAATCAAAGTTGCATAAATTGGCGAAAGCAATTGCATTGTATCCATTGACTTTTATAGTTCTGTTCTTGAATGTCCAGAAGATGGAACACAAAGAACAAACAAACAAAGTTTGCCTTTTGCTGATGCTGCTGCTGCTGCTGCGGCAAGTCAAGCGTGCAACAGCAAATGCTCTGCATAATCATGGGATTTCATCCAGCTGCAATTTTCGCGCCAGAGCGCGTGTCTGCATATAAATTTCAATGGAGGCTGGTGACGCCCCCCACTAAAGGAAAAACGAGTGGTGAGGTGGGAGGCTGTAAAATCAGTGACTGAATGACCCCGAATGAAAACAAATAACTATTACTTCTTAAAACTGTTTAAAACATGGTGAATACTTTAATAAAAGAAAAATTTATATTTTTATGTTTTAATCCGGTAACCAGGCCGCGACCGGGAAAAAATAATAAATATGAAATTTATTTTTGGGGTTGATACATAACTCAGGAATTATATTGTAACAATTAAAATGGATCTCCGAGTTACATAAGGTTGGTCCGCAATATCCTTTCGCGTTTTGTACCAAGTCTCCCGAAATGCCTAATAAACAAGTGAGCTAACACGCCGTCGTACATGTGTTTCCTTATTCGAGGTCCCGAGTTTAATTTCAAAATAGAACTCTGTTTTGAATACAGTACGGCCAAGCTTATGTAAATGTATACAAAGTAGTAAACTAACCCATAAGATTACTTTACACGATTTTTCATCCTCTGCAAATTAATGTCACTCCTTATGCAAATATGGAGCTTAAAAATTTCTCAGTAGAACAGATTTCGAGATAATCCCAATTTACCGTTTTTCGCATTTTTGAAAAAGGACCTCTCACTTAATTTCAATTATCTCAATTATGAAATAACTTATGAACAAGTTTTGTACACCAAATTAAAGCTAATAAAATTATCTTTCAATCGTTCATACATCATTTCAATGTCAAATTTGTGGTGTAGCTGCTAATTACAAAGATATCGAGAATTTTGTTTCATTTTTATCGAAAATTTGAAAAAAACCGCAAATAACACCGTTATTTTCACCAAGAAAAAAATTTTCAAAAATTTCTTTCTCTTTTGGTTGATGTAACCTAATGTATAACAAATTCAAAAAGGGTTCATACATCGAAATCTGTTAGAAATTGTAGAAGTTATTAGCATTTATCTGAAAAATGAGCAATTTCAGTTTTACCGTTCAAGTGGTATTAAAAATGTCTATGGTCCGTTTTGCTCCCCCGTTTGTGTGCACAGTTTTTGAATTTGTTGAAAAGCTTTTAGAGATCAGCACAGACACTAGTTGATCCGTTGTACAATGATTTTGGTCCGACCCCTAGGTAACTGTAAAGCATGACCCATCTGAATCAGCCGATGACTTAGAAAACTATCAAGAACACGCAAAGAGAGAGAAATCCCTTCTGCCAAAGTGGACTATCGATCTAATAAGAGATCTAGATCTTTCAAAAGAAAAATCTGAAACTTTAGCATCACGCTTGCAAGAACGGAATTTGTTAAAGGATGATGTCAAAATAACATACTATATCGGCAAAAGCGCTATGCTGAGTATTACTTGAAAATAAAATAATATTTGTTCTTGCAATGATGTGTGTGGTTTATTTGAGGAGTTTAGTCAAGTGGCGTTTGCTTATCGCAAGTTTAGTCTAAAAGCGGAATTGTCGCACCAGGGAAACATCAAGCCTTCGACACCGATAGCGCATGCCGTTAATATAAAAGAATCATATGAATCAATGGCCATGTTGCTTGATTTGATTAACTACAAGGAACATAACTGGAAAATTTGCGCAGATCTCAAAGTTGTTGCAATAGTTTCAGGATTGCAACAAGGATATACCAAACACATGTTTTTTTGTGCAAATGGGACAGTCGAGAACGCCACGAGCACTACGTTCGAATGGCCGGTCAGAACGAATTACATAGTTGGACAAGAAAATGTAAAGTTCGAGCCACTTGTCATAAAAAACTGGGTTTATTTAAAAATTTTGTGAAGGCTCTACAAAAAGACGATGATGCATTTGCATATGTGAAGAGTGTGTTCCCTTACCTATCAGAGGCAAAGATCAAAGAGGGTGTGTTTGTTGGGCCGCAAATAAAAAAAACTTTTCAAGGACTCACACTTCAATTCAACGTTGTCCAAGGATGAAGAGGACGCATGTAATTCATTCCGTTGTGTTGTCACTTCATTTCTTGGAAATTTCAGAAGTCCTAACTATAAGGAAGTCGTCGCACATTTAATAAGAAATTATAAGCAAATAGGTAAAGGTTGTATATTATATTAAAGTTTTCATCTACACTCAAACGCTGCGCATTGTATTGCAAACAGGAGTAAAAATATCGTTGAAACTTCATTTTTTATACCCTTGCAAGTATATAATTTTGCAGAAGTTTGCAACGCATGAAATATTCATTTCCGACCTATAAACTTTATATTCTTGATCAGTGACGAGCTGAGTCGTTGAGCTTTGTCCGTCTCTGTCCCTCGTCCGTCTTCGTCTCTGTCTGTTTCTACGCGAACTAGTCTCTCAGTTTTAAAGCTATCGACGAAATTTTGACAGTCTTCTTTTTACGCACACTGTATGTCGAACCGACCGTCGTGACTATTCTTATAGCTCCATAGAATATCGGTCGAAAAGTGGGTCTTTGTGAGAAAAACTTTTGTTTTTAATGTTAACGCTCCCATCACCATTATAGCTGCCATAAACTATCGGTACGAAAATGGGTTTTCCCGAGAAAATTTTTTTTGTTTTTAGGTAAAGTTCTACTCACCGATTATATAATATTGAAAACCTCAGATTCGGTTTTGTAAAATCGGATTTATTTATATTGCCATAAGAGTGATCGAATATGGTTTATTTAGAAAATGTTTTTTAACGCTCTTCTTAAATCGATTTACAAAGGGGTATAAAATTTTCGTAAAGGGACGTCCTTCCGTTTGACCAATGTCTTCCTGAAAACCTCGGCGATGAGAGTGATGATCATGGTAGACGATTTCATCAGGATTGGTTTCTTGCGCGGATGAGGAAAACTGTTTGCACACAAACGGGGGAGCAAAACGGACCATAGACATTTTTAATACCACTTGAACGGTAAAACTGAAATTGCTCATTTTTAGATAAATGCTAATAACTTCTACAATTTCTAACAGATTTCAATATATGAACACTTTTTGAATTTGTTATACATTAGGTAACATCATCCAAAAGAGAAAGAAATTTTTGAAAATTTTTTTCTTGGTGAAAATAACGGTGTTATTTGTGGTTTTTTCAAATTTTCGATAAAAATGAAACAAAATTCTCGATATCTTTGTAATTAGCAGCTACACCACAAATTTGACATTGAAATGATGTATGAACGATTGAAAGATCATTTCATTAGCTTTAATTTGGTGTGCAAAACTTGTTCATAAGTTATTTCATAATTGAGATAATTGAAATTACGAGAGAGGTCCTTTTTCAAAAATGCGAAAAACGGTAAATTGGGATTATCTCGAAATCTGTTTTACTGAGAAATTTTTAAAATTCGGTAAGCGTAATTTTAGGATTCAGATCAGATTTATAGGGGGGAAATTGTGGGGGTGAAAAAATTTAATGTAATTGTTTTAAAGGAAATTTGGGAAAACATTTTTTATTGGGAATTAATGGTAAGAATTTTTGTTTTAAATTTTTTGTAGGGAAAGGTGGGTGGAGGGGAAAAAATTGGTGGGTAAAATATGTGTAAATATTTTTTTTGTATATAAAGAAGTTGGAGAGGTTTAGGATAATCTGTTGAGAGGCAAAAATGACTCAGTCGCAAACAGCTGACTAATATCTGAGTGAAATGTTGACGAGAGGGTATATTAAAATTGTCCGGATGTTTGTAACGCATAGAAGGAAGCATCTCCGACCACATAAAGTATTTATATTCTTGATCAGCATGACGAGCTGAGTTGATATAGCCATGTCCGTCTGTCCGTCTGTCCGTCTGTTTCTATGCTATCTCCTCCGTCAGTTTTAAAGCTATCTCAACCAAACTTTGCACGAAGTCTTTTGGTACAAATACGCTGTACATTTGTCGGAACCGGCCGGATCGGATGACTATAGCATATAGCTGCCATAGGAACGATCAGTTGAAAAAGTAGTTTTAGTGAGAAAAACTTTTTTGTTTTCAATGCTATCGCTACCAAACCTCGTATTTAAAAGTTTTTTATGTTTTCACATAATTTCAGCAAGTTTTATGCAAATCGGGTAACTATATAGTATAGCTGCCATGCAAAAGATAGATCTGAAAAAAAGTTTTAGTACGAAAAACTTTTTTGTTTTCAATGCTATCGCTCCCAAACTCGTTACTGATCAATATGATATGCTAACACATAATTATGTCAAGTCTGATCCAAATCGGATGACTATAGCACATAGCTGCTATAGGAATGATCGGTCGAAAAATTAGTTTTAGTGAGAAAAACTTTTTTGTTTTCAATGGTAGCGTCTTTGTACGTTCCAGTTATGAATATTATCTGTCTCAACACAATTTTGGAGAGTTTGATAAAAATCGGATGAATATATCGTATAGCTGCCATATAAAAAACTGGCAGAAATATATCATGCTCCAAGGGTATATAAACTTCGGTCGAGCCGAAGTTAGCTTTCCTCTATTTTTTTTGATTGGATGTGATGAACGAAAATTTGGGAGGACTGTTTTTATATTTTTTTGCTATGAGAACCAGCAACGTGCACCAACGTCCGTTCCATAAACGGAAAACTATCACAAACTGTTTGTCAAAATTAAATGTGTAATTCTACTCTCGGGATTATTGAAACCAATATGTTACCTGATTATAAATCTTAACCTATGAAATAAGAATTATTTAAAAATGTGCCAAATATAGAATCAGTAAGTGACGTTAACGACATTTGTTCCTTAAATTTTTTAAAAAAGACAAAGTATTATTGACATGTATAAGATCCAAGACATACTTCGAATTTTCTTTATGACGGCGGCCCATACATAGTTGGCCCATAAAATTAGTGAAAGTAGATCGAATTATGAAAACTTCATTTGAATTAAACCAATATTCCTTTTAAAAAATTTAATTCAAGAAATTTGCAATATTTGGGGATAATAGTGTAAAAGTGAATGCATAAAAAAATAAGTCATTATCTGCCGTTTTCAGATCAAATCGGATAGTGTTGCACACATGATTAATCCCCTTGATGATATCTGTTCAAAGTGTCTCCTGCACCAGTTTAAGTGCCAAACATAATCAACAAGTTCCTCAGAAAAATATTTTTATTGAACCAGAAAGTTTCTTGAGAACATTTTATTTGGAAGGCTAAACAAAAATAAAGTAACACTACGTTGAGAAACAAAGAAAAGATATCACAAAAAAGTGTTAATTTATTTCTTTATTTCAGCCTATGAAGAAGCACTTGGTTGGTACTCCCTTTAGGTTAAAATGCGTTCGCCCTCTATTGCCAAACTCCCATACTGTTCATTCTTTAAGATGTTACATATTCATCATGGGTGGCATTGCATAAAAACATCATCAGTTTGGCTTTGGGAGGGAAGCATGTTGATGATGCGGTTGATGTCGCCTGTTGCGACATAAATTGCGCTGTCCGAATGAATTTCGTGCACAGTTAAGCGATGCTTTGTTGCTGCTGCTGCGGCTGCACCTGAGAACAATGACAGCCGTCATTGGGGGCGGTGCATCCGACCACTGGGCTTTGACTATTTTTTTGTCGCCTCTCTGCGATATCTGTGCAGAGGCTGCTTTCAGTTTTTTGGCATAAAGCCGTGTATCACTTGTGAGCCCCGGGCTGCCATCGCTTGCCCTCTCCCTCCCCCTTTCACAATCTGTCTGTTTGTCTGTGTAAATATGATTGCCCTGAGGTCAGCCGCCTACGAGATCCATTGAATTATTGATGGCATCAGCTAGGAGAGTAAGCAGGTATACCTCAGGCTTATAAAGTTGAAAATCTAAATGAAAGCTATATAAAATTTAAGATATGGGCACTTCCATAGAAAAGTCCACTGAAACCTAAAAGTTCAAAGTACTTAAAAAACATTTTTTATCATTTTTCATAAGGAAACAATAAAATTTAACTTATCTTAAGTTGATTTATTAGTCATTTTTAGATTTTCGAATGCAAAGTCGCCCAATGTAATAAAAATGACAGTGGATTGCACTAATTTTTGCTCAGTGAAATCTCTCTAAAAAAACTATGAGATTGCAATTAGCTGTAGGTTTTTGCTTTATATTAAAGATAACGTAACAACAGGTAACGTCTCGTTAAATACTAATTTTTAACAAAAAAGAAAAACTCGAGGAAACTTGAAAAATAAACTTATATTATTTGAATCCTAATTAATTGCGGAGCACAAATTTTTGCTTTTATCTTTAAGTCTTTATAAACGAAAATGACATTATTTTCCAAATTTTTAGGATCTTATTTAGAGTACAAGTTCCCAAGTCAATCCGAATTAAGATTTCACTATGCCGGTTTTTATATCAAGCATTTACACCGGAAAAGATGTAACGCAAATTTTAGGCAAAAGATGATTTGATTTGATTTTAATAAAATTTTACCTACGTTTTGGATTGAGCTGATCCCGAATGGATCATATTTTTGGTTCAGTGTAAACAAATCCTGCAAAAACCCATAACGTAATTTCGGGCTGGGATTTTATACCAGTGAAATCCTCAAGTCTTTATTTGTCAAAAACATAAGCAGATAAGCGAGACTTTCAAGTTATTGAAGCGTGAAAAGCAACAAGTCTGCTGATTAAAGAATTGTGGTGAGTCTCGAAACAGCCGTTGTACAGGCATACCATTGCTATTGCAAAATGTTGTTACTAATCTCTGTTGATTATATGATTGTATAATGAACCGTGTTGACCTCGAGACAGCTAAAGTCCAACTTCGACTAAAATCAAAACATGTCTCTAATAGTCTATTTCTACTATAGCAAATATGTACATTTTTTCACATATTATCACATATTCAGTAATATGTAAGGCTGCCTTTACACTGTTCGACTCATGAGACATGTCGATAAAAAATTCATCGATTACAAATTGACGAATGACGATACCGTATACACTGGATGTCATGTTATTGTACTCAAAAAATGATGTCAAATGAGTACTTTTATCAATGAACAAAGTGTGAACAGTGTGTTTTTAATTTGCCTCGAATCGGATAGATAGAATTTTTAAAAATGGAGTCTGAAGTTCAGGGCCAGATGATAGCTGCAATTGTCTGCATCGGAATGGGTTTTTTAGCTGTTGACGACGACGAGAAAGAGACGAAAGCCAAGCGCTGTTGGGTGCTGGGGTGCTGGGTGGACGAGCTGAACTAAACTCGTCCCCAAGAAGGAATGTTCGCCAAATTAAATAATGAGCTCATATGCATCCCAAGAAAGTTTAAAAACTTTTTTAGAAAGACCGCAAAAACATTTGACATGCTGGCGTCTATCGGTTGCACCCTTAAGGCCTGTATCCAGCACTGCGGAAAATTCCTGTCAGGAATTTGCTATTTATTTCTTGTGTGTGTGGAACATAACTAAAACAGTGTGACCACGCACCGAAAGGGTGGAAGGTCACTCTGATCAATCAGCTGTTAAGCACTGTTAACTATTTGAATTTAAATAAATTTAAAAAAAATAAATTGTATTTTCTGGAGGAAGCGTGCTGCTCGGAGTATGTGCTACATACTTTAAACTTGGGGATGATAAACCGCTGGCATGACACTTTGCTGTGTGTCCCGGATGGCACAAAACATCACTGCAGCACGTTGTTAACTGCATTACTTTAAATTGCAATCTTCTCCAAAGTAGTATGACCTCTTGGTTGTACGCCAATCAAATCAAGTCTTTCATCGTCGGATACAAGATTGCCTAAAAACATCCGCATTTATATTAAGGATTTTGTAACTCAATAGCTCTCTGAACCGACGCGTCGCAAAGCTTGACTAGGAACGTCCATGTGACTCGGGCAGTGGCTACTGTTGCAGCTCCATTGGCTTCTTAAGCCTCGAAGCGGTGGATCTGGGCGATTTCGTTACGGGGATCCACTGCCCTCAAGAAACTAGAGGCATCTATGTGGGGTCCCTGGTATGTGATGCATACAACTACGTACCGCGGCGTGGACGCTTCGCCATTATGCGCTCAAATTAATATGCACACAAAGGTATGCAGGTATCATGACCAAGGTGCACCACTCTAATAGATTTGCCTATGATCTGGCGACACACAGATTAAGAAGGCATCTTAACGTTCGACATCTCTCCGACCTTTTTGTCTATGGAAAACATCCCTCTGGCGGCCTCATCAATTTGGCAAAAGGGTGCCTTTGAAACCATCTCCTACCAATCTTTGCACGTTGATGGTTTCCCAGCCAGATGACAGCTTATTACAAACAAAATATAAAAGCATTCTTCCCAAAATTTTCGCTCATCACATCCAAAATAATTGTTGGCAATATATTCCTGCGCTGTGCATCAGCTGTTCTCTCCATCCACACACGCTATCGATATGCCAACTATCGATAAGAAACTGTGGATTACGTTCATGTTGCTGGATACACAAGCAACGAAAACGCAAACTAAAAATTCCTGCCACAGTTTTTTTTATATGAAGTTTGCCAGGAATTTTTAGTTTCCGCGGTGCTGGATACCCGGCTTTAGAACAGTGTGAAGGCAGCCTAACACATTCTCCATAGGAAAAAATGTACATATTTCACATATGTGTCCATTCACCCCGAACGTTTCCACATTTTTTTTATCTATGTCATTTGAATGTCATATGTCATGGAAGCCAGAAAAGATAATTGAGAGTTATATAGCACATTTAGCTGGCTACTCTATATTAACAGAAATGGCTCAGAGGTTAAGACCTGAGAATGGAAATCAACACAAGACCTGGGTTCAAATCTCGGTAAGGGCATGAATAAAAATGTTTTTTTATTTTTATTTTTATCAAAATATGTACAGACGCTATGGAAGCGCTCAAAAAAATTAATGTACATGTCGAAATATGTAATCATAATGGAAATAGGCTATAAGACACATATTTCATGCTTATTTAATAATTTGCCGAAAGGGTTACACGCAGTTAGAAAATTTAAAAAATTATTTGCAATTTATACTTTTTTACGATATTTATGATATATATATTTTTTCTTTTTATCAAGTATATACAATAGTATATATCGACTTTGTCGTGAACTCGTTTATTACTTGGATATGTTTTCCATTTTTTGAAGTGAAAAATCTTTAATTTCAGTACGGAATTTTAGTAGGAGTAAAATTTTATTTCAGCGTCACGTGACGCTGTGAAAGAGGGGACCAGTGACTAAGCAGTGACTAAACAGTGACTAAAAGGTTATTAAACAGTGACTAAAAAGTGACTAAACACTGACTAAACAGCGAGTTAACGGTGTCTAAACAGTGACCGAACAGTGACTGAACAGTTACTAAGCAGTTTCTTAACAGTGACTAAACAGCGATTTAGCAGTGGAAAGCAGTGACTTAACAGATACTTAACAGTGAATTAACAGTGAATAAACGGTGACTAAGCAGCAACTTAACAGTGACTAAACAGTGACTGAACAGTGACTAAACAGTGGATAAACAGCAACTAAGCAGCTACTTCACAGTGACTTAACAGTAAAAAACAGTGACTAAACAGCAACTTAGCAGTGACTAAATAATGACTAAACAGTGACTGAACAATGACTAAACAGTGACTAAACAGTGACTTCACAGTGACTATACAGTGAATAAACAGTGACTGATCAGCTACTGAGCAGTGACTTAACAGTAAATAAACGGTACTAATTAGGAAGTTATTTGCCGAGAGTTTTTAGGACACTCACACCGATTTTTATATTTTTCAGAACAGCTTACACCTTAAAAACACCAAATCTGAATGAATCGATTTTTGAAGAATGAAATTTACCGTGAATAGAATTCACAAAGCATTACAGTTTCCGAGATTGAGTACTTATTCAATTGTTGTGTTTGAGATTCATAGTTTTGGAACTGTGATATTTTTATTTTTGTAAATGTTCCCAATTTTATTATTCCTAGTTTTGGAACTCTGACATATTTCTTTTTTAATATTCCTTGTTTTATTTTTCTCAAATTGGTTGATTTTTGAGATTCCCAATTATTCTTTTACCTTTTTCTTCTTTGTTTCGTTAGAATTTTTTTCGGTTTTTATAATTATTCTTGAAAATAAATTCGGGATTCTCTTGATGTGCCTCTTTTTCATAACATTTTATTTTACATCTGACGGTGATAGCTGGTGAAGGTGACCGCTAGTGTACAAGCTTAAATAAAAACTTTGGAATTTTTTTCCACCACCACTGGTCACAGATCATCTGTACCTCATCTGTGTTTGTTAGAATTTTGATTCTTCCCTTAGGTCTTAAATAAATTCAATCAAATAGTTTTTTCACAAGGGCCAAGATATCTCACTAAATTTAGAACAAAATTGTTGCCAATTTGTTGTTGCATAAACAAAGTTTACTATTTTCTAAAATTATAAATTCATTGGGGTACTCACTATTTAAATTCGAGGTTGGTACATTGGCCACACCGCCTGTGACAATCACGCCGTTGCTGCCGACCACCGTGTTGCCCACACCATTTCCATTGCCGCCTCCTAATCCTCCTCCCCCGTTGGCTGTTGTTGTTGATGTTGTCTTAGTGCCACTTGGATGCTTGCCTCCGGCATTATTGCCGCCGCCAACACTGCCATTGAGTATTTGTGGCAAGATGATCTTATTGGTGGAGTCCCCCGCTGTGGCCGTTAGCACTAGGAGGGCTCCAATTAGATGCCAAGATGGCAGCAACATCAACTTGCCGTTGTTGTTGTTTCTGAGGAGGATGATGATGTTGACGCTGATGGTTTTGTCTCCTGGCCAAAGTGCATCTCTCTCTCTCTCTTTGGCAGTAGCGGCCTTATTTAGCCAAATGGCCTCGGGCTGTATTTAATATTTTTGACTTTGTTTTTGTTTTTGCACAGTTTTCAGCTTTCATTCTTGTAGGAGGATGTTTTTCATGTTGCATTTATCACATCTAAACACACACAGACCAAACTATGATAAAAAGTCGCCCTAATTAGCCCTATTAAAATTTAATTTCCTCACATAAAACCCATAAAAACTCTTCTTCTGCTCAAACAAATTTATAAATTTAATTACAAACACTTTGCCCAAAACTCATAAAAAAGTGCATAAAATTTGTTCTTCATCTCGGGGAACTCCCGTTTCTCCGGTCTATGCCAAAAAAGCAACAGCATTCATGTGTATGAGCAAAAATTGCTTAATTTCATAAGCGACACATAAGGGAAAAAGTTTTCCTTTTTTTTTGGGAGGGGGCGACACGCTTAAAAGCCATAAAAAGTAGAAAAAGTTGTTTGTGTGTGTCTGTCATAAAAAGCATAAAAAAGCCACAAGTAACAAAACTTAAGATAAACAAACATGAACATTTTTCATTTAGCATTCAAATTAATTGCCATATGGCTTGCTCCAGCTGCTGGCGCTTGGGCTCATTACAAAACTTTGTGGCCAAATCTGTTGACAAATATTTTATCTTGGTTTTTTGTTCGGCATAGTTTTTGCTGCTTTTACCTTTTAGCTTAGATAACCCCAGACCATATATCAATTGGCCGCCAGAGGGCGCTGCTTGCATTTGGAAAATCTTTATGACTTTTTGAGTTTTCTTCCCACATTTTCTCTGTCTTTTTTCCAAAAACTTTTCTCTGGCACGTGCAGACTGCAAAAAGGGGCGGCGTTTGAGGCAGAACAGTGCACAACTCTATGGCATAATATTTTGCCAAACTTTATTGAATTCCCCAGTAAAATCTGCATGGCATCTGCAGGGATCGAGAGGAAGAAGTTAGTAGACAGCAAACAATTGGAGAGAAGGCAGAATGCAAATGGAATGGTAGCGGGAAGAAGACGCAGTGCATTGAAAGCAAATTTATGGACGCCAAAGTCATATGGAAAACTTGAGAATTAAGCAATTTTTGCCTAAAAATAGAGGTCAAAGGTGTTGGTGGGGGAAACCATAAAAAGAAATGACAATGGAGAGAGTTGGAGAAACGTTGAGCGTTGGTTTATTCTAAGATAGAAATTTAAAGTTTAGTTGCTTTGTGAGTGCTCTTGCATCGTGTGGAAATTGAAAGGCTCCAAAAAGCACGACTTAAGAACATCATTCACTCTGAGAGGAGGTCAAAGATTTAAACTTGTACAAATAATTTGCATTATTTTGTTTTATTATTGTTTTCCTGTTTTATGACTAATAATTATTTATTAATAATTAACTGTTTATAATTATTATTAACTGTCAGTCTTTAAGGCTAATTCCGATAACATAAATTTGTATTTCGCATACTTCATTCAAATAAGAATGCTCGCAACTGATTCAGTTTTCAAAACAGTTCGTATGTGAACTTCAACCTAAATTGATTTTTATGTCATCTGGAATCAGGCCTTAATAAATAAATAATAGAATCAAGATTTATTTAATTCGAAAACAATAAATTGTGAATCTCTTGACCAATATTTCATTTGTCAAGTATCTTTGCTTCTAGATGAATGTGGGAAAGAGGATTAAACCTGCAGTAGAAGACAATGCCGAAAAAATCATCGCATTGTCATAGAACATCTGTGTTCCGTAGGCGATTAATGTCTCTAAGAGTTTTAGTCCCCAAATTTGGCGAGCTAGAGGGAGTACCACACATTTTACACCGTACAGTGTGAGATTTTGCCCATCTAAGGGGACTTACAAAAAAGGGCTTAAAATGGAATTTTTTTTAAATGTTAGAAAAATGAAATTAAATTAAGAGATTAAAAGTTAGGTAGAAGAGTTATTTTTTTCTAAATCTTGAATAGTTCAACTGCAAAATGTTCAATGCCGGGTTTTAATACCTTTTCTGCAACATTTTGCATAATTTTGTTTTTATGCGTTTGCAGAAACGGCAATCCTAAGCGCTAAATGTACAATGGAGAAGCTACACGTGGCGAGCAGAAAAACTGCATACAACATGTAGAAACAAGTTAGCGCTGCAGGTAGAGAAGTCAATTGCTGCTTGGGCATTAGCAAAGTCTACATTACATTAGACTAACAGCTTATTTCCAATTAACTTTTACATTTTGTGCAGCAATCAGAATACCACCCGAACCCTTTAGGTTTTCTACATTAATTAACGTTTTGATATTACAATCCTAAATGCGCGAGTGGATGTTCTGGACGGAAAATGTAGCTAAAAATCAGTGCTGAATTCGTACGTTTTTCATTTAGAAAACTTCAACAGCAACAAATCTTGAGAACTGCAAGCAAGCAAATATTGGATTGCATCATTATAATCGTGCTTCAGTCTAACTCAGCTATCAAAGTGTATCGAACGCACAACGTGAATTGTCATGATATGCGTTGGTCTACACACAACGTATGTATCTCAAATGGGTTCCACGGCTGGTGCTCTTTAAGGGTGTCAAGATCCTTGTCACTTACGCTTTTAAAATTATAGATTGTTACAACGAGTGACATGTGAATGAATTAGGTTGTCTCTACTGAATTTGATATTTAACACTAAGTGTGGATCGTTACCGAGTCTCATGTTCATATTTAAGCAAGGTTTGATAAGCCCTTTCGAGTTCAGTCATGCAGCAATTTACACAATAGAAAACAAGTAAGAGTGTTGCGGTCGAGTACCCCGACAGCAAAATACCCTGTTCCAAGTAATGTGGTTCCTATAGCTTTGAACTCCTTTTATTTTTAAATTTATTTGAATAATTGGGGAGGCGCACTTGCATATCTTCGGTGTTTTTGCTCGGATCTTGTAGTGGTATACAGAATAGAATATATATATATTCAATCATTAGGTTCAAACTTAAAAATTTTAGCTCTGACAGTTTTTCGCGGTTAGAAGGAGAAGGAGGAGGAATTTGCCAAATCTGAAGCAAACTTGATTTTGGGTACGATATACACCTACATACATGCAAAAATTTGTGGCTCTACCTCTTATAGTCTCTGAGATCAACGCGTTCATACAGAGAGACAGTTTTTCGCTGCTAAAAGATGGAGGAGGAGGAATTTTCCAAATCTAAAACAAACTCGATGTGGGTACAGTATACACCTACATACATTCCCAAAATTGTGGCTCTATCTGTTACAGTCTCTGAGATCGACGCGTTCATACAGACAGACGGACAGACGGACGGACGGACAGACGGACATGGCTAAATCGACTCGGCTGTTGATGCTGATCAAGAATATATATACTTTATGGGGTCGGAGGTGCTTCCTTCTGGCTGTTACATACATTTGCACAACTTCATGATCCCCTTTTTCCCATTTTTAATGAGAACAGGGTATAAAAACGAGAATTTTAATTTCAGCTAATCGGGGGTGCCACAGAAATCACTAGCGATTTTCGTATAAGCGCTTGTATTTTATATTAAAATATTAAAACTGCTTGAATTTAAATGTGAAGTGGCAGAAAAAAGCACGCCTACTAGATCAGAGTAGGAAAAATAGTTTTTTTCATGCTGAATTTTCCGGCCATTTTCCACGCGGTGGAGTTTTCCAAAATTGGGAAAACATGTGTCAAATATTTTGCGTACTATGCTTGAAAACCGAGTTTCAAGTCAATCGGATGAAAAATAGTTATTTTGCATGTAAAATTTTCCGGGCGTTTTCACTCCTGGGAGCGGATTTCCGACATTGAAAAATCTCATTTCAAATTATTTCGTATTCTGTCCTTACAAACCGAGTTTCAAGACAATCGGATGATAAATAGTATTTTTCATGCAGAATTTTCTGGGAATTTTCCGACCGTCAGGTCAAGTTTTCCAACTTCGGATAATCACGTTTCAAACTATTTCGTATTTTATCCTCACAAACCGAATTTCAAACCAATCGGATGAAAAATGGATATTTGCATACAGAATTTTCCGGGAATTTTCCGACCGTCAAGTCAAACTTTCCAACTTCAGAAAATCATATTTCAAACTATTTCGTGCTTTATCCTTACAAACCGAGTTTGAAGCCAATCGGATAAAAAATTGTTTTTTTTGCATGCAGGAATTTTCCGTGCATTTTCCTCGTGGGCGGACTTTCCAAAATCGGGAAAACACGTGTCCAACTATTTCGCATACTATGCTTACAAACCAAGTTTCGAGTCAATCGGATGAAAAATAAAATTTTTCCCATACAAACTTTTCCGACGCTTTTCCGACTTTCCGGGTGGAATTTTCCAAAACCACGTCTTAGTACGCACTTTCACCACCAAATTCTATTTATTTAAATTTTTTTTCTTTCCCTTTTCGTTTTTGGGTGGGTTGATAGTTTTCAGTCAGGACACTCTCTTTTAGGCCCGTTTTCTCATGTTGCTGTTTTTGAAAATCTAGGTGGATTTGCTGCATTTGCTTTGCTCATGTTTATGGCTAGCCATCTAGATCGATTTCGTTGCCATCTACTTCATCCTCATTGATTTCAAAACAATGTACATGCTAAACCAAATAATGAATTTTTATGCGCATATGGTCACACTGAAAAATATTTAAAATAAAAAAAGAACTGCCGCTAAAAACAGTTAAATCTGAATTGATAAAAAGTAAAACCAAAATGAAAAATATTGGAAGTGGCTTTTGTATGCAAGACACCTGCTGACATAGCCGAAGAGACGGATCCGCATTTTAATTCCCCAAGTCCATTGCTTAAGCTAAGTTCACACAGGCAGATAATTTAGCCAAATTTTTATTAAAATAGAGATGATTAAAGATTTTACAGGATTTAAAACAAAAGCTATAGTTTCATACGAAAATAATTTGATCAAATATAGCCGGAAAGTTCCACAAATTGGCCTATACGGCCAAATTTTCACAAAAATTTGTCCAAATTGTTTGCCTGTGTGAACTTAGCTTTAGACCTATTGCTTAATCTCCCATAATAGTATCAAGTCGTTCCAAAAGAAAAACCTTCTCCTCCTCTGTGATATGCATGCTTTATTTTTTAAAATTGGCGCGCAATAAATAAAACAATAGTTCAGCGAGTGGCAAGGCGCTGCCAACTCACTTTTAGTGACTTTCCAGCCCTCCCGGTGTGACCGTGGCGCAAATGCCCAAATTCATAATCCATCTACATGAGACAACCGATTGCACAAAATCCACCTAGTTGCGAAATCTAGGTGGATTTCGATTTGAGCAAAAACAGGAACATGAGAAAACGGCCCTTATAGATATAGAGACAAGCATTCATACGAAAATGCTAGTGATCAGGTCATTATCAAATAAAATATTTTCTTTAAAAGCTTATACCCCCCCCGCCCCCCCAGCTTTCGGCGCCAGGTGTGAGTGAAAAGTCCTGAAAAAGCTTCTAAAAATTGCCGTTTGGATTCGGCGTTAAGCTGTAGGTCTCCTTCTCTTGTTCGAAAAATTAAGAAGCAGACAAGCCCCTAAGATTGAGAGAACCTCGGCTTGATTCCCTGTTGTTATTTTGGAAGAATCAGCTCTATTCTCAATTCCACTTCCACAAAAGTTTGGTGATTTTAAGTCCAAATCTAATACTAAATCCGGATTTAAATCACAAAATTTTTTGTCTAAGTGGAATTAGGAACATGGCTGATTAACTCGATTTCTAGAATTGGTTGATTAAGTAATTATGTTGGAAAAGTTTTTGATTCATGAATATTTTTGACCTAACAGCCCAATTTTCTTAAAGATATAAGTACAACACAGTTTTTTTTTTCAAACTGCATGACTTTATTTGATTTAAAAATCCATTTTCGTCTGCAGCTTTACTGTGTATCTTTTGTATCGCTTTAATGATTTTCCTGTTGTGTGCGTGCGTCTGTGTGTGCCCAAAACAAAGTCATACATGTGACCAATTAGCGTCAGAGACGTTTTGGATACAATTCACTGTGGGCCCCTCGGTGTGGCCACACATTCAGATGAAACGCAATGAATGCAAGTCTAGGGCACAAAACACAGATTCCCCAAAAATGCCGCATTGACATCCCTTTCGAAGCTCTCAATTTAGACATGCTGGTCACATGCCAGGATACACGTTTTAATTTCCTTTTTTTTTGTTCAAGGATCTAATTAAAAGGATTTCTTTTTAGGCCACACCAAACAAATAATTGTCATGGTTATCCTCCTATGTAGGTTGGAACAGATTTAAACGGCTTCGCTTTAAAGAAGCAAACAAATTAAGAGCAAATACAAATTGTGGCAAATTGTTTGTTATTTTCTAACAATAATAAGCCGCCACGGCTGCAGTGCTCCTGCCTAAGTGAGCCAAATGGAAAACACGAGGTTAAATGCTGACAGCTTTTAGCTGCTTTCAACTTGGTCAGATTTCCAGGGGTGAAGTTTGAGGGAGCAGAAGCATGGTGCTTAGCCTTGACATGTTTACAAGGAAAAGCCGCCAACTAAATGGTTTGTGAGTGAAAGTGGGGCTTCTATTTATAATAAACTAGAGGAAGGAACTTTTCGTTGAATGTTTTTAAATTTGTGTGCAAAGTAAGAGTGGATGTTGAATTCGAATAATAAATACATATCGCTCACTTACTTCAAGGCTGTGATAACACAAAAATAGACGATTTTGTGCAAATCTATAATATGATTTAAAAAAAATAAAGTGCTTAATGAAAATGCTCATTAAAGAAATAAGCTGATTTATTAATTCGCTCAATATCGTCTGCAGGACAACTACGTATAGCAGTTGAAGTAAGTGAGCGATAGAACTAGCACTAAACACCGACTCTAAGAAGTAGAACTAAAGTCTATAGTATTATTTTAAGCTAAAGCTTGCGTACTATTTTTGTACATAAGCAAAGTTGTACTCAAAGAAATATTTCTGTCCGATTAAAAGAACCTGGTCGGAACTCTAATGATTACAGATTTACTTAAGTCTGACATTTTTAACTCAAATATAAGCAAAATCAGTTATCTAGAGATGTTCAAAGAGTATTAACACTTAGGAACAGACTACAGCTTTAATTTTTAGTGTTTATTTAAATCACAGCTAGTATGAATGGAGAATTAATTGCTTCGTTCTTAAGTTCTTAAGTTATGAGCAAAAAAACGGATCGAGAAATACTTAACAAGGTAACCGCACTGGCTCTCACACAACTTCTTATTCAAGTGTCAAAATGAGTACAAAAGAGAGCGAGAGAACGGGTGCGGTTACCTTGTTAAGTATATCTTGTCTTAGATGAGCATATAACCAATACACAAAAACTTTTTCGTTTTTATTTTTCGTTTTGCTTGTTTAGCTTGTTATCAGTGGCGCGCGGGGCAGGAGCGTAGAAAGCGCAGCTAAATTGCAATATATGGATCCCCATAAACGAAGATAGAAGCAAAAATTGGGACCTAGTGTCAGCAGTTTATAATAAGTTTTTTTACTTTTACCGACATATCTAGATAATCATTTAGTTACCAATATGTAACAGAGTATTGAAAAAGCTAGAACCAAAACAAAACTATTCCGACACATTAATTTCGGCTTAAACCAGAAGTAGAACCGATTTTATTCTGTGTAATGGTAAAACATACAAAAATGTAGTCAAAAGAAATAATTTTTTGCGGAACTATCCCTTTGTATCCTCGTAACGTTTTTTAGTACAACACTAGTCCTGAAGAATATGCCCTTCATGTTTCATTCGTCAGACCCTCTAAACCACAATTCGCACCTTCTTTGTTTGTAAATTTGAAAAAGAAAAACGTTTGTTTTTTCATCTTTATAACTAAGGTTTTTAATTTACCTTTTTTTCAATCAGGCAAGAGCTCGCAGTAGTTCGTATTTGTTTAATTTGATATTGAAGAAGCTTATAGCATTTTTTTAAGAACTGTGCTTACTGTACATTATAAACTGAAATCATTTATTTTTGCAAACCTCAACTGCTTTCTATTAAAAATCATCATAGATTTACACTTTGGAACTAAAACTTTTACAAAAATCATACCAAAATTGTTGTCTCCACTGCCCATTCCCTTCCCAGCCAAGCAACAATATCGTCATCATCATCACCAACAAATGGCATCATATTTTTGCAATTTGTTTGCTTTGCTCTCCACAATTTGTAAATTTGAAACAAAAACGGAAAGATACAACAACAAAAAAAGCTCTGCGACACGAAGAACAAAAACAGTTTTGCCAACAGCTGACGTTTTGAGCTGATGCAGTGCCATTGATCTGCATTGATGCCACAGCAGACAAAAACTATACATAAACGCACTCACACAGTAGAAATTGCCTAAACCAAACGGTCCTTTTTGGTAGAGTTTGTCGAAAAGTATAGAAGTTGTTGGGTGTTTTCCCTGTTGCCACTATCCCAGCCATTAAGTATGCAGGGACTTCCCCCTACACTCGGCCCTCTCCTCACAGAGTTTGCAGTGGGTTAATGTATTTTTAAGCTAAATTCTTTGTTTATATTTGCATTGCTGTTTTCTGGTTGTGTTTGCCTGTTGTACGTTGCATTTGCTTCAACTGGAGTCCTTTATCTTTTTTCAGTTTTTGTTTTTGTGGGTCGATGTTAACTTTAGTTGGTTCATTCATTCACTTATAAGTTGAATGTGTGCAAATGCCTGTGATTGACGCAGGTCTACAAATAGGGGAAAGGAAGGGGAAGGAAGTATTCAGGAGCCAGACTCCTTGTTTTGTTTACTTTTTGTGGCATGAAATGTGCATTAGCAGAGTTAACTGTTAATTGTTTGCCTATGTCAAGTGTGTGTGTGTGTGTAAATTTTGTCCTTGTGGGATGTTCTAGAAAGACGGTAACGAATTCAAGTGTTTTGTCCTTGTGGGATTTTCGAGAAAGACGGTAACGAAGTCAAGTGTTTTTATGAGTTTAAAAAGTAGGGATTAAAGGTAATTAAATGTAACATTAATTCTTTAAATTTTAGAGAGAGAAACTTGATTTTGACTATACTGAAACCCAAGAACAATTTACTGAACTACAAAACTGAAGCTGTGCAAATGTTCTTGTTTAATTGTAGGGGAGAATGGGGGTTCTGAGCCGCTGGGGGTTGTGAGCCACTCGAATATTGGCCACAAAAAAATAAATTTAATCTTTTTGTTTATGTCATGTGTCTCCCTTCTTATTACCTAACTTTTGGCAAGCAACCTATCAGTCTACACCTTCTTTAAGTTCGTGAACCAGAACTCGACTTTTTTTTCAAAAAAGAAAGTTTTTTTTTCATTTTTGACTTGTAAATATTATACAAAATTTTTTTCGTAATGACAAATTTAAGTATGAGGGAAATATCTTTGGTCAATTGCCTTTTTGATAGAAATATGTTTTTTTTGTAACAATTTCCTTTTTGGTTATGTGACGTCACCAAAAAAAAGTGAGATATGGGGGGTTGTGAGCCACGTTGAAAAAAGTCGGTTTTGACTTTCAAAGAGAATATTGCAATGACGCGCAATAAAACAGAGGAAAAACTCTCCAAAGAAGTAAAAAAACATTGAAAAAGGCAAACAAAAGAACAGCCACAAGCAAAAAGTGCTCGCATATAAAAGAAAACAAGCCTGATGCCGTTAATCAATTTTCACTCTTCATTGATATTTCTTAATTCAGAATATGAGAAAAATTGTTCATTTTTTCATTTAATAAAGAATAATGGCTTTTAAACACGAATTTTGAACTTTTAGATGGGTGGCTCACAACCCCCCACAAATTTTCGAAATGTCAAAAAATAACTTTTTTTCAATATGAAATAAAAAAACCCAAAAGTTTATTTTTAAAAACTAGTCATGAGGAAAGTTTCGTGCATCTTTTACCCAAAATACAAAATTTACAGAACGAAAAAATATTGATTTTTGGCGAAGTTATGTTCGAAAAACAAAACTATAATCACAACCCCCCACTCTCCCCTACTATTTTGTGAAGTTGCTCAACCACTTTTTCATTTTTGCCAAGTTGTTCAGTGACTGCTTTTTTTGTTCACTTCTTCAGTTGCTTGCTCACTTGAACTATTGTTCAGCTTAAAGTTATTTGCTGAGAAGAGAAAGTTATTACGTCTGGACTGTTGGGCGGGAGGTCGTGGGTTCGATCCCGCCTCTGAACATCTTATAATAAAAGTTTGTTTCTTTCTTTAGAAAAATAGCTTTTACACATCCGGTCACCTTCACCAGCTATTGGCGCCAGCTGTGAAGTAATCTAGCCATGAAAAAGCAAAGTCTCAAACTTTGCCGTTCGGATTCGGCGTTAAACTGTAGGTCCCTTCTCTTGTGCGAAAAATTTAAAGCACACACGCCAAGAGATTGAGAGAAGCTTGGTTTGGCTCCGTTGGAGGAGAGCTGTTTAGCCAACTTTACATTACGTCAGTGAACAACTGAACAAAAAGAGCAAAAATTGTGAGCAACTTATGAACTGCAGAAAAAAGATGATCAGAAAATGAAACCATAGGAACACTGGAACAATTGAACTTTAACTGTAAATGTGATATCTTAATTAAGGAAAATAAAAAAAAAACAAGTTAGAAAGTAGATCAAGCCCGACTCTAATATACTGTGTACTAGACCTCACGAATAAGTAAAATAATAAAGCATATTTTGCGGTCTTTTTTATCTGATTTTGTTAATATTGATTACTTGAACATAACTGTATCATTGGTTTTTCCTATAGCTCTTGCTTCAAGATCTGGCGGAAAGAAAGTTGCATTTTGGCACTCTTTAAACACAGAATAAATATGTGGTTTATGAGGTTTTTGCGATAAAGTACATATCAATGCATTATTTAAAAACAAAGCGCTTATAAGTTTAGCGAAAGTCTAAATTCCTCTAGAAAGACATTTTTCGATTTATGGCATTTTTATCAAAACAAATCATCCCGTTCGGTGCGGTTCTCGTTACATATTCGCCATCTGAGCATATAGCCCAACATATGATCCAATTTTGTGATTTTGATGGAATTTTAATCGTTTATTTGGCAAGTATAGCGAAGACGAAAATACATAAGGCGGAACTAGATTGTCAGTAAAAATTTTTATAGGAACGTGAAAAGGCTACTTGTTTCAAAATAGACATTTGTCATCCACTGATAAAGCATATAACATTTATGCCTTGTCGTAGCCTCTTTACAGTTCTATCTTGCGCTCTTTTTCCTCCCAAATTATTATTTCCTTCCAGCTTCCACATTTTAGTTGATCAATGCTGCGATGCTCATAAACTCTTTATCCTATGTGGCCTCCATAAATCTATAGTCCAAATTGCACTTTTCTTTTTCCGCCATTCTGAAACAAACTAGAGTAAACCGACCTTTTGGAAGAGCTTAATTTAATTTTAAATCAACAGGGTGCACTCATAAAGTAGGCTCGTCGAGTAGGATTACCAAGCTGTCAATTTGTCACCATTGGACCGTCGCATCGTAGGAACCGCACCGTTTTAATCATTTTCACTCATGTGTCATGTTCACGGTTCGGAATCACTCTTTGCTTGCAGCTCTCGAGTGTCAGCTCTCGCTCTCAGCTCTGGACTCTGAGCTGAAAGGCACAGCATTCGGTACTAAACTGGGAGCCACAGACTTTGTGGTGTGAACCTCCCAAAATTTATTTTAATATCTGATCAATTTAAGTTAGAATCCACTCCAAGAAGCAAAGAGAGCATAAAGTGTGTGAAGTGCTGCCCATTGCCGTGGTGGCCAGTGCTACCCAGCATAATTGTGTGTTTTCCCTATAACTCGAGTATCGATCATCCGATCTTTATAATTTTTCGGCAAATCGATCAATAATACTGATTATAAAATATGCGAAGAAGGTACAAACCATCTATCTATAAATCTGTGATGGATATGACGTTGTTTATAAATTGGGGGTTGGGAGATGGCGTGGCAAAAATTGAAAATAAACTTGACTTGCCTGCAAGTATGAGAATTAAATGTCCCATACATTTTAAACCTCTATCCCTTACCATCTCTGAGATCTGTGCGTCCATACAGAATAGGACAATTAACTGTCGAACTAAAAACGATTATGGCAGCTCCGGCATGGAGTAAGAGTCGCTACGGCCAGTACATTAGGCGAAAGTCACTGAAGATTTGGTAGAGGTACCAATGAAACAGCTGTATGACCACCTAGCCTCCTTTGTGTTGTTTTGTGTTCCTGCTTTTTGAAGTTATGCGCAAACATAGCGAGACTATTGATGGTTTGATTAATTATTAAACGAAGAACTTTAAAAGACGTAATATTGAAATATGCGAAAAAATATTGAACGATGACCTGTTGAACTCAGAACGCAAAAACAAACAAGTAAGACCGTTGCAGTCGAGTAGCCCGACTTCAAAATACCCTTTACCCCCAAAACGTGAGTATATAAAGTCGGATCTAACGACTTCATAAACCCTTTAGCTCAGAAAAAAACATGTTTAACAGTGTCTCGTACCTTGGTGACCATCATTAGGGGCTTTCGTTTGCTCAATTTGAACCGTTACCATCTTTATCATTTCTTCGGAAATCATTATTTTTATTACTAACAATACATCTTACTATACTTTTCATTGGGGGAGCAATTTGAACGCGTAATCCAAGTCAAACCCTCTTACCATTCTGAGACGACCTTCATCACAACACGGACGCTACGACCGGCTGTATGCTGATAAGAAATATGCTTTCAGTCATAAATGTTTGTTTTCCTTATAACTCGACTATCGTTCATCCGATCTTTATAATAAATAATACTGATTACTCATATACGTAGCTGATACGAACCATCTATCTACAAAACTGTAGATAGGACAGACGGAAATGGCTATATCGACTCAAATATACATGTACCTTTGGAACAGAGTATAAAAAACCTTAAATTAATCAAAATACAATTTATAAATTATTCCTGTAGGAATAAAAAAAGTATTGAAATTTCACTTTAAGTTTTTGCGACTGCAGTTTTTGAAAATGCATCTTTCATTCCATCAAAAACAAGAAAGAAATTCGGTCAAGCTATGCTGTAACATACTCTGGTACTAGCACAAGTGTATGCTCAGTATGTATTGTGCAGCTGCAGTAGCAGCAGAAAGCTAACGTTACTACAGTTTTGCCGATCATTACCAATCCTTTGTAGAACCGATAAGTAATGCTGAATATTAAATATATCTCAAAGGTACGAAAATATTTTTGATATTCAAGCATAATCATTGACTGCACCAAAAGTAAAGAGACGTTGACAGCTGGGAACTATGAATTTCAGAAGCTTTACTTTTCTTTGACTTTCAGAAAGTAATTGCGGAAAATGGTTTTTGTTCCGTACCAAAGTACTTTTATCAAGCAGGCAAAGCTCTGAGCAGCAAAAACCATGTAAAATTAATTTCATTTTCATACTCAGATAAGATAAATTTTTAGTTTGGTACGATATTTCACATGAATAGAAACAATTTTGTACAGTTTTGAAATCTGAATACGTTTGAAAAGGCATCTTATTTGTATGAAATTGTTTCTGTTCATGTGAAATATCGTACCAAACTAAAAATTTATCTCATCTGAGTATAGGCCTTAAATATAATCAGGTCTATTAATTCGGCCTAAAATTATTTCTCCAGATTTCAAAGCTTATCTAGATCTGCCTTAGAAAAATTTCACCTCTTTAAAATCTCCACTAAAATCCAACTCTAAACACAATTTTCACATATCAACACTTTTTTCTAAAACTTTCACCAAAACCGTTTTTTGTTTCAAAATTCTAATTTCGAAAATGTCACCGTTACATTTACGTTATTTCGAATAAGACATTTGCAATAAAGTCCGTTACCACGCGTCCGCTTCGTGCAGAATCCGTAACGAAACTGATTCGTCGGCGACAGTTGGCAAACGCACAGAGCCCGGCTCTGACTCTGGGCTAAGGCGATTCCATAAAAAAGGTGCCACAAATACACCAAATTCAACGAATGAAAAATGTAGTTACGTGTCTGTGTGTTAGGGCCAAAACGAATGATAACAGGCCAAAATAGCCGAACGGCAGACACGAAGCTATCATCGGTCGTGAGCCAACCAAAAAAAGGGACGGGATGCTGTCGGTGTCGGTGCCTGTAGGTGAAAGGGAGTTGGGCGAGCGCTGGCTGTAGTTTGCGTGCAACCGCAACCACAACAACAGACCGCAAAACACGCGACCAAAATGTTAACAGTGCCGCCGCCCCCTCCCACCACAGCCAACCGAAGCCAACAGTGAAGGTAAATGACTTCCGTTTGGCGAACTCTGTTAACTCAGTTCGTTCGTTTGTTCGAACATGGGCGCAACATGTTGCGATGGAGCTTTGGTTTGCTGCATTTGGATTCATAATTGAATTAAACTGAATTAAGAACCAAAATCAAAACAAATTTTTGTCTGTGGACATTTAATTAGACGAGTTAATTAAATTAAAAATTAAAATGTTGAAAAACAACATTTCGCAATACGATATGGCGGTATGAGAAGTGCTTACAAAGGCGTTCACTGAGGGAAACTTTTTGAGTTCAGAACGGGATCAGATGGTTGGTTGACATTTTTTAGGCTTGGGTTATATTAGAAAATATTTATTGTATTTGCCAAAATAACATTCAGAATAAATCATAGTCAAAGATTGGTTTTAGCCGGCTCGAGGTCAACGGTTAAGTTTTGTTCAATAATCAACACATATTTACAGAATAGGATTATAACATTTTGGAATAGCAATGTCATGTCCTTACAGCACTGTTTTGAGTTCTTCCATTAGCAGACTTGTTTCTTTCACGCTTCAATGGCTTGCAAATTTCGTTTATGTTCGACTTGGACTAGCTGAATAAACATATGGCGATTGCAATTGTGTAAAATTCATACCGAAAGTTATGCAATTTGTTTGAAAGGTTTTTTTTTTACCAATTATTGTAATTGGGGAAATGAAAACGGAAAACCGGAAACGGAACCAAAAAGAACCTATTAAAACTCTGAACCAGAAGTAACATTTTAAATTTTTTAAATACCGTTATTCGAGAAACGATATTTTGTACCCGTACAGCAGTGCTGCCACTTTAGCAAGTTAGGTTGCCTAGCAACTTTTAAAAAATTTTTGCAACTTTTATTTAAAAATGCTATTAGCCACAAATCTAGCAATTTTTAATGTTTCTTTAGCAATTTTAGCAACTTTGGTGCAAAATGATCAATTTGTTACTATTTTTCAGCATTTTTTGCCTTTTTTTACCTTTCTGCAATCGACGTTACAAATTACAATTAATACGATTCACAAGAATATCGGAACTTTCAGTGCTTGTACAACTTGAAAGAGTTTGCTCACTATTTTGATGTGTTTTGGATTGGGTTAAGATGCCAAAAGTTTATAAGCAAAATTCGGAGCGGCGCAGAGAGGAGTTCTAGAAAGATAGCAGGGATTCCACTAATCCAACGAGAGCATATTGTGCGTAGTGCAATCCGCAATTGGCGCAAAGCATTCGTTCGAAAGTCAAGAAAAACGTAGGAGCAGGAAGCAGCACTAGCCTACACATTGCCAAACACACGGCGATTGCGACCAAATAAAATCTAACATGAAAGCAGACTTTGTCGTCTTCATTTCGCTCAGAGCTGTTTGCTGTCATTTTGGCTCTCTGAGTAATTTTTGTGACTATGTCCGTCTCCCTCTAACCAACTTGTTTTTCCATGTCGACAAATACTTCTTACTAATATTTGAGTTGTCACAATGAATGTTCTCTTTGTCAAGATGGAGTTAACAACACTCAATAAAGAGAGAGGATTTTGAAGTGTGCTTCTATCTCAGATTTTCTTTGTTGCAACAAGTGATCAGTTGTCAAATTTGGAGTGGAGTTGTTTTTAGCAAAATAAAATTAGGCAGAACGAAGTGCAGGTACATTATTAAAAATGTACTTGCAATGCATTTTAGGAGATACGCACCGACACAGACTCGCGCTTTTGTTGGACGAGGCATTAACATTATTTGGCATTTCCAAAAAAAGGTCCAACAATGCCCAAAATCAGCCTCAGCACCAATAACGAAGAAAGCCGTTAGTCTGATTTAGACTTTAAAGTGTTGATGGTCCGATAGAGAAGAATATAAGTGAAAACGAAAATTTTAATGTATGGATTTGGTACAGTTTCGGTTCTGAGGTAATATTTTTTTGTCGTCGCTTTATTCAGAGCTGCTAACAGCGACAACGGTGTTGAGCGTGAGAGAGCGACAACAGATATTGTTTCTGAAGTCTGTGCATGAATATATACAAAAGCAGCAACGAAAGTATGTATTTATTTGGCGGTCTCTCTCTTAAGTTCTGTGTTTGCATGTTCACTTTCTGCCTTTGGTATTTAAGAAAATTAAAGCAATTGCTTAATAAAAGAGCGTGGACAAAGAAATTAAGGTGAGATTGATTTTTACGACTGAGGACTGATAACATTTCATTTAAATACCACTTTATTCTAAATACCATGGCACATGAAAGTCCGCTTGAGAGCACATGCGGCTTAAGTAATATTCCACGAAATTTAAAACCATTTGTAAAATTTTTGCTACAACAAGTAAACAAAATATTAGCCAATCCACAGTTCTGGTTTCAACGACCTAACACTGAACACTCATTCTACATACCTGTGTACAAAAGTTTTCAATTTTTGCGATTTGTTTTTTATGAAAAACTACAATCAGAACGTGCTCAAAAACTTAATAAATATTTTTGCAACTTTTTATAAGTCAAGTTCGCGCGTTGAGCTCGCAGGATTGCTCCCAATGTGCAGTGTCTGCTGAATCTTTCCAGTGATCGTTTAAGACACTACAGTTTCCTATCAAAATGTTTGTGCTCCTACACTGTTTAAGGTTCTTGCAATAGAAATAAATCTGTTTTGGTTGTGCCAGAAATAACAGAGATGCTCTGAATTGATCCTAGCAGCCCTTATTAATATTGATGAAAATCAAAGAAGATTTTAACAAAATGTTGCCTTTTTCTTGAATTTTATAAGTTTTTGCCTAATTAGCTTTGTTTTATAGTTTCTAAAATAAAAACACATTTTACAAACTTCAGCAACAAGCTGCTAAAAAAAACTTTTGCCCAGACAACAACCAACCCCTTCCGCATCGAAAATCCACCCAACAGACTGAGCTATGGGATTTCTCTGCCCCAGTTGACCAGCACTAAGCAAGCTTAATGAACTCTTTCAAATCACTCCCTTCATCGCTCAATGCCAAAAACATTAAAACAGACAGGACTAGACGTCCCCCGCCCCCCCTTCCTCCCACTCCCTCAGAAATACGTGCAAATTTCTGGCCAAGTTCATTACACAGAGTAGGCTTGCTCCCTCAGGTGGGTGTGGCTGACGACGCTGTTGCTCCTTTTTGGCCAGCATGTGGCCAATACAAGAGGCCACAAAGGTCAATGCAACACATTTTGTTGTTGTTGTTGTCAAAAGTCAAGCGGTGGCGTTGGGCAGGCGGGGGTCCAGCCATTACAACACTTTGTTGGCTGCTTTGTAAAGTTTTTCCCACCAGAGAAAAAGTTCGCTTCTCTACATCTTTTTTTTTTATTTTTCACGCCCTGTCGAAAGTTTTCACTTCCTTAACAATGAAATTTTGTTTTATTTTTTTTTTAGCCTGCTGATTGTTTGGCGTTCAATGTTATGTTTCCGGTTCAATGTTGTGCCGAGTTTTCTTAAAGTACAAAAAAAAATTGAAAATTGAAAGTTTTCTTACTGTTTTGCAGTTGGGCCTTGACTTTTGCAAGAATTTCTTGAAATTTTTTGTTAGTTTTTCGCTTCTTAAGTGTGCGACGTCTGCTAGTCTGGGGACCTGGTGCTGGTGCAAATGAGGTAAACTAGTTAGTTAGGGGAATACGATTGCTTGGAAGCTTTTGTGGAAAGTTTTCTTGTTTCCTTTTTGCTTGTTTTTGTTTTGATGCAGCAATGTCAAGATTTATGCGGCAGGTATTAAAGTTCAAAGTCAACATTTAATTTTGTTAAAAAAATAAACAATTCTGAATTGTATGTAAATTTAGTTTTGGAATTCCCGAATGCCTGCTGGTCAAACAAAATTTGGTTTTGTTATATGTCGAACCATTGAAATAACTATGCTCTTATGGATAAGCTATTGCGTGAAACGTTCCTAATCATATATGTATAAATCTATTTCGCTTTTAATGTCAAGAGACACTATTGAGATTAATGGAGTTTTGGATTTCGCGAGGATTTTTATTGGTAGATCAATACCTAGCTTAAAGTAAAAGAAAACTAAGTGCCGAATGCTCTTCTTACAGATAACTACTATGTCTCTTCTGTTTGTTAGTTTATGTGACAGACAGAAGATGAAAAAGTCTTTTAAGTTATTTTAGAGAGATTAAAAATATTGCAGTTTAATTTGAGATCTGAAGATCTTCTATATAAATAAATAATAACTTAAGCATTTTAACTGTGAAAAACAGTGTAAAAAGAAGCAGAACCTGTTCTGAAACCTTATTTTTGCTAGGTTTCTCCAAAATGCGACTTTATAGGTTTCCTTTCAATTTTAATGTACCTTGGACTATGCAATTTTCTTTGTACGGCTATAAACATGTTAAAACGTAAGCTTATTCAAGCGATCCTACATAGAAAAAAAATCACAATATTTAGTATCATACGGGTATTTTAAGTATCAAGTCGGCCTTCATTTGAAAAAAAATATCAAGATAATATTATAGCGTCCCTATCGACCCCTGTGCGCGAAAAAATCGTATGTGCCAAAAACCAAATTTTACAGGAGAGCGTTTTTTCTACTTTTCGATGCGGTGGCTGGCAACATCGTTACCAAACTTCAGATGTGCAACAATTTTTAACTTATTTAACTAAATTCATAACAATTTTTGTTAAAAATCTGATCGATTCCCTAAAAACTAACTTTTTTGGCACATACGATATTTTTGCCCACAAAATTTTTTAAGTTCTTCGTCAAGTTTGGCTCTTACAATTTTCAAAATAGTTTAAATTGCACAAAATATATAAAAACAAAATTAAAATAGTATTATCTTATGATAGAACAATAAAAATGAAATATTTAGGGTTTTATTGCAATTTGCAAGTAAATAAATGTATTAATAAGATTCAAGAAAAATTTTATTTTATCAAAGATTTATTCATTTTATTTAGCTGAACAGCGAAATTCCCTACTTTGAAAAAAATTATGTAGAATAGAAAACCGTCATGTATTATTTTAAGGAAAGGTCGAAAATAGGCCGTAATAAGACAACTCAGGGAAATAGTAGCATTAGGAGACTTTGAAACACCTGCAAAATAATAGGTAGTGTTTTTGACTTTGCATTCGTGTTTACTGGGTTCTTCGTGCAGTGCGGCGTACAATGGGTTAACAAAGTAAGCAAAGAGATTATTTCTCTTCGTAGTTCTCTAACGTTTAGTCTTTCAAATAAAATCAATTTTACAGGCTTAAATATTCAATTTGATATTTTGGTGGTTTTTTATTTTATGAAAAAATTTTGTAGGTCATTAAATTTTTGTCAAAAATTCGTATGCAACAATCATTTTCATATCGGGAAATTTAACTTGGTAAAATTTTTTTTCTTATAACTATCGAAATAAACATATTGTATTTCAATTGAACCTGTATTTTTTTAAAGGTGCGCTTCGAAGCGAATTAATTTTTAATTTAACCTCATTGGAAAGTTGTGAATTCGCAAATGCCATCCAGTTTTGAAAGAGTATCCCGATAGGTTGGTTTGTACGCAGTAAATATGGGTGGATTCTTGGCTAGGGGCCCGATTGGTACGTGATATCTACGGAGTCAACTGGCATCCTAGTACTTATAGCCAATTCACTCCGCAGCAATAAGTCTGTAGACAATTAGTTTTGTGTGGCACATACGATCATTTCGCCCACAAGAAAAACGCGACATTGGCACATACGATCAAATTGATTTTGTTGTCTCTCCGTTACAGTAGAAATTATCGCTTTATAATTTTACCGAATGATGAGTTAGTGGATTTAGAACTAATTTGCATCAAAATGTCAATTTGTTTAGGTACAAGTTTCACATTGATATTAAAAACGGATAATATTTCGATAATATTAAAGATAGGGCTGATATTTGATTTATTTTTTTTGTGTATAACATTGTTGATCTCAAATAGTCTTAAGCCGATGTAGTTCGCTACATCTACTGCTAGCTACTGCAGCAGCAATATATATACTAAGCTCCCTCCTTTGCGGTAGAGTTGGAAATTATAGTTCATTTTAATGACCGAGTTCATTAGTTCATTTTTTTGAGCTATAGTTCAGTCTTTCTCTGTTTAAAATATTGATTTTAGAGGGCTTTATTAGGGTTGTGGAATATTTCAAAAATATCTATGTCGATATTTTTGGCGATATTGAAAAAGTATCATTTCAATATAAATATTTTGGTGTAAAAAACATCGATATTATCGATATTTTTCAATAAAAGCCCGGATCTTAACATTGAACAGGTCTTATGAGGTCATTTGACGCGTAATAAGAACTACAATCTGACCTCTCAAAAAAATATAGATTTAATGTATATTTATTAATTTAACAAAAGATATTTATTTTCCCCTTTTTCCCTTTTCTTTTTTTTATCTCATCTTCTTTTTACGTTTGATATTCTTGTGTACTCCTCTTTTACCTTCCCGTTTCTACTTCTTTTTTTTTTTTTCAACAATTTTCTCTTTATTTTCCCATTTTCTATAACCTTCCGTTTTATTTCTTCCCTACTCCTTACATAAGAAGTTCTGAAAACTTATTCATGAATTTAAATTTATGAAACGAAAGCAGTGTTTTTATACACTTGAAAAGTGTATTATAATTTTGCCCAGAAGTTTGCAACGCATGGAAGGAATCATCTCCGACCACATAAAGTATATAGATTCTTGATCAGCATGACGAGCAGAGTCTATTGTTTTCGTTCTCCTCAGTTTTGGAGCTGTCGAGCTGAAACTTTGCAGAGAGTCTTCTTTTTACTGCACGCTGCTCATATGTCGGATCCGAATGGGTCAGATGACTACTTCTTGTAGCTGCCATACAAATGTTCGTTCGAAAAATGGGTTTAGTGAGAAAAACTGGTTTGTTCTCAATATTATCGCTCTCAAACACTGTCATGGGTAATATGTCAGGTTTTTTAGCTGAGTTGCGAAGTTTGGTCGAAGTCGCTAACCGTTGTGACAAGCTATTTCAAGTGTATTAAAACTTCGGTACTGACGAAGTTAGCTTTGCCTTTCTCGTCTTTTTTAATTCATCATCTTTCAAACTAGAGCATTCGAACTAAAAAGCATAAAAAAGACTTATTCAGTTAAATCTTCGAAATATAAAAACTTCTGGTTTTAACAATAATCGTTAGACAAAGATTTTAGGAAGACGCGTTGAGTTATGTGCTCATCGGTCATTCGGCTTCTGGTGTCAGAAACCACACTTTTTATAGCCGATGCCAATCGTTCCGATTTCACGGAGCTTCCCGGTGTAATAAGATATTACAAAGCCAAGTCAGAAAGCACTGGCAATGCATCTTTCTCTGCAATCCAGAACTTAATAGGGTCCCGTTCTAGGGCAAACAACGGTAAATATAAATACAGATCCAATAATTTATTCCCCTGTCCTGGTGATTGTTGAGTTAGCATCGCAATATTGTGATCAGCGAAGAATGATCTTTCAAAAATTACGTTTTCAGAGAGCGAGTTATTAGATCCATTAAATGATGATTGAATCATCATAGGAATCATCATGATTCGCAAAAGAAATATGTATATTGAATTATTTAGTTTCCATATTTACCTTTGAAGGCTCCCATATTCTCTATCGCATCCACATTTAGGTTTGTGGAATTTTCGTCTAAAAAAATTCGAAGATTTTAAATAATATTATAGATTTACATTAGAGCTTACGGAGATTGAACAAGTCCGAGCCTGTTTATGCCCTTTTTGTAGACTTACAAATACAATGTATACAAGCATGCACTTATGTATAATATTTGTGTTCAATACCAGTACTTTTAATATGCAGCCGCAATATAAAAAATGCATAAATATTCCAAACATTCCATAATTCCCAGAATTAAAAATGATATACGTATACTTACATTTGCCGTTGATAAGTTGCATTTCTGCCAAGCATTTCCATGCTTTGCTCTTAAGTGCACCTTTATATTTGTTGAGTTGCCACTGGTCTTTACAACTATATTGCACAGCTTGCACTGCGATTTATGTGCATCAACTTTAATAAAATAACTTTTAAACATTTTGACTTAAATGTCCAGTGAACACGAAACAGTTATTCACAACAGTGTGACCGAAAGCTAAAACAAAAATATACCCGAAAAATATCACCAAAAATATTCGATATCCGATATATCGCCTCCGAAAATTATTCGATAATGATATTGAGCGTGTTCAGCAGCATAAATCGATGACAAAAAATCGACTATTTTTGTTAGATTGTGCTGGTGAACGGGCATTATGCGCAATCATGTTTGCTATTTTTCGTGATTGTGTTAGATGTGAATCTAACAAAGAAATAGTTTGTTAGAATTGCTTGTTTATGATTTGTTATCGATAGCACACAGCTGTCAGAAGTAAACAATCAAGTAATATAGAGAAGGCAAATGCAAAATGAATGTGGAAACCTCTATGTTTTAATAAATGAATTGGCAGAGGACGTGGTTTCGCCAGTAGCTCACGGAAATTCGTGCAAGGCTCTGAAGGCTCTACTGGTTGTTGCGCAGGAGGAGGGAATCTTGAAAAGCCGCCACTCCAAAACGGAGAAGCCCTGCGTACGCGTAGTAACCACCTCATCTGGGTACATGGACACCTCATCACAGTTTGTCAATGCAATACCATTCAGCTCCTCCCGGAGAAGAGCTGGTTAGGGATGCCCATATCCTCATGCAAGATAATCACAAGGAATGAAACCCGTCGCCTGGTAGCTAGGGTCACGTGGTCCTCGTTTAACCCAAAAGGGAAAAATCTTACTTCTGGTCTGGGCCATAACGGGTCACTGCCTTATTAGCAGGCATGCAGCGGGCTTGGGAGTCGCTCACAGCGACATTACTTCATCTTTTTTGTCATTGCCCAGCTCTAAGTAGTTGGTACAGTACAAAAATATAGAATGAACAAATTTATGGATTATTTTATGATGTCCCGTGCATCGTTAAGAACTCATAGCTAGAGATGGGCTCGCGACGGGATTCCAGCGGGACCCGAGAGACGCGCGACGATATTGAATTAAATTTTGTTGGTCGGGTTCGGGACGGGACAGCCGTGGTCGGGATCGTGGCGGGACAGGAACGAATTGTCCTTATTTACCCACCTATGCTCTTAGCCCATTGCCACTTTGTGGATTCTCGTCGGGGCCGGGCTTACAACAAACATTTAATGACTAACAAAGTCTTAAGGAAAATTCAAGGGGAATTCCAGGAGCAGTTGGTGCTAGTGACGACGGTCCTAAATATTTAGTAGTCAGTTCTTAATTATATTAAGCTGTTTGTTGTCAAAAATTCAAACCTTTCGCCAGCAAAAATATATCGATAACTCTGTTGCCTAAAAATTCTATCAAACTCGTTCACCAGCAGACTAACCTTTACTTGCTGAACACGCCCATTCTTCATTTTGGGCAAAAATATCGATATTTCGATAATATTTTCGACAACCCTAGTCTTTATGCTTCCAAAATCTTAAATCTTTCCAAACTGTTTGAGGACAGAGAGTAATGAAAATGTCCAAGCTATCGAAACTTTCCATTATTAATGTGACTTTAGTGAGGTCAAGCTTTCTTTGTATTAAATTTTGTTCCAGTTTTGTGCACTGATCTCAAGACTAGACTCTGTTTTTCTCCATCAGCTCTTGTTTTCAAGATATCGATATAAGTTGATGGTAACATCTAGCTTACTGTCGATCCTTTTTCACTCTTGGGAAAAACTGGAGCCTTTTCTCAAGGAGAAAAGTCGTTACAATTTTTGCTTCAAGGCATACATTTTTAGCCTGCTCTACTGGGTTATCTGTTTCAACCCAATGTTAGTTGGAATATGAATAATGATGTTCCTTTCAGTTGCTTTCTTCATAAGGATATCGACTTGGAGTTCCAGAGCTCTTATCTTTTGTTCTTCTTCTTTCAATTTTTTCAGCCCTTAATCCACATTAAACAGTGCATATTTGTGGATGTAACGGTAGTTCGAGAGTCTGTTCGGGTTGCTCATTAGCCCAAATGCGACAATTTTGTTTATTAACGTTTTTATTTGGCCAGAATGGCTAACAGAACAAGTTTTGCGTGAAAACAGTTTCAGCGGTAAAAATCAGGCCAGATTGACATCTATACTTATTAGTTTTCGAGGCATTAAACAGTGGTCGGTCTTGTATGGAATCAGCGGCCAAAAATACTTCCACTGCCTATATCAAAGTGAAATTTTTTCTTAGCTTTATATAATTATAATAAGTAAACAATAATATTACCATCAATCAATCACTCCAAACTCCTATTGCACTACCCAATGCGGCCTCCCGCCCATCGAAAAATGTTTTGTAAAACACAAAATTTTTTATTTTTTTTTTTTTTTTTTAATACGTTAACAAAATTATGAAAATGATAATATTAAAACTAAAGCTCAAATAAACATGAACAAAACACAAACATTGATACCTGAGCAGGTATCAGAAATAAATTTTGAATCTAGTAGTTTTTGCTGTTGAGGAGCAGTTTCACTTAAAGTAGCATACACTTTTCTTTGATATATGCCTCTGTATCATGATACCTTAAACTGGATATTATGATGCCGCATTACTAAAGTTTAGTAGGAGATTATTGCATCATACTTGATCATGGAGCAAGTTGTTCTGTTGAACACGGTCAATGATAACACAAAAACAAAATATATACGTTAGCAATCATGTGTACACGCACGCACACACATACGCACATATAATCAAGACAGCACAAAATGCGTGGTAGAAAATCACGAATAACACAGCAGGAGGCAAAAGCGTGGCGGCTGAAATTAATAATATAGACTAAGAAAACACTAACTAATATTAAAAAAAGAGTGTGTGTCATGGGACGCACGTACGATGAAGCTCTTTACGTTCATACAACCGACTTAAGTAATGGCAAAATACACCTTTTGGATTCTGTATAAATAAATGTTATATAATTTTAAAAATAATAGGTCACTGTCAAGTCACTGTTAAGTCACTGTTAAGTCACTGTTAAGTCACTGTTGTCACTGTTATCACTGTAGTCACTGTTAAGTCACTGTTAAGTAACTGTTAAGTCACTGTTAAGTCACTGTTAAGTCACTGTTAAGTCACTGTTAAGTCACTGTCAAGTCACTATTAAGTTACTGTTAAGTCACTGTTAAGTCACTGTTAAGTTACTGTTAAGTCACTGTTAGGTCACTGTTATGTCCCTGTTAACATTGCTAAATCACTATCTAACAGATAACATTATAGTTTATAGCACAAAATTCAAAACTTGACCTCAATGCAGCCACTCTCTGGTGATCCCCACTAAATCCCTATCAGACCTAAACCAGATCCCCACCTGGCCCACCCCAGATCCTCACCAGATCCTCACCAGATCCCCACCAGATCTCTCCCAGATCCCCACCTGATCCTCTTCAGATCCCCACCAGATCTCCACCAGACCTCCACCAGATCCTCACCAGATCCCACCAGATTCCATCAGATCTCCACCAGATCACCACCAGATCCGCACTAGAACCCCCATCATCCCTACCAGCCGACCTGACCCCTGGCACCAGACCTAAAACCAGATCCCCACCTGACCCACCCCAGATCCTCACCAGATCCCCACCAGAGGCCCCACCAGATCCACAACCAGATTAGCACCAAACCCGCCAGATCCCCACCAAATCTTCACTCTGATTCCACCACTTCCCCACTTCCACCTCACACTATTCCACTCCACACACAACCCACCTGCTTCTACTGTAAAGATAATAGCTGCTGATTTTGGTAAATACAAAAGAGAGAATTCAAAGAGAGAATTCAAAGACATCCCCCAAAAAAAAGTCTGTCGCAAAGACAAAATTATTCAAGATTTACTCCACCAGTCTGACGTCTGTAAAAGAGCTTCGCTCTAAAAAAGTTTAATTTGAGGGTAAGACAGGGGTCGCAACATTTTCTAACTCAAATCAAACCATTATAAAAATACACCACTGACAGGACTCCAGCAAAATAATATTTTAAGACCATATGTAAAACATATTATTACACAAAATCACTTAGTTGTTTAGTCAATACCTATATTTTCAATATGCATTTTAGTTTAAGCAATTGAACGCGATTTAGTATTAAAACTTAATGTTCTGTGGGGACAAATTTAAGCTCTGTTCACTGTGCAATCCGCTTGGTTTTGTTGTCTCTTTCTCCCTTCATTCGTAGCGCGTTCTGCCGGAATGGAGCAAAAATGAATTTACAGTTTGTTTTACTGTTCTTTTAAGTACTAGTTTGACACTTACAATGGTAAATTTCGAACATATTTTTTTATTTTTGGCCTATGAAATCGGACCACTGTGCATCGTGGCGGTCAGGACTATACCTTTTTTAATCCTTACACTTTGACGGCCTAGAAATTCCAGTATATGTAAACAATTTACTTATATAAAATAATTTGGTCAGGTATCGCTCAGCAGTTAATCCTTTATTCTGGAATATTTTTTAAAAGCACAAAGTATATTATTATTAAAATCGATGTTTCTGACGGAATACCATTTTAGATTCACCTGAGCAAAATTTCAAATTGATTGGAGTAAAATTATAAGAGATAGAGCCTTCGGCAGTTCCGATCATCAGGCCGCATTAGTCTGCCACTAAAATCTTTAATTCGCTTGTTTTTCTAAACTCTATTTTAAAAAAGGCGCTTTGACATGATTTCTCAAAAGTTTGGAACCGATTTTTTAACCAAAATTACTCATTTGAAACCAAACATAAGTTTAACCGAGATCATACATGAAAAACAGGTTTAACAGTGTTGTGTGACCATCCAAAAGTATGCAACATTTTTTTAGGTGGTAGCGGGAGGGCTTGGTTCACTTTTTTGCTTATAACTTGAGAACCGCTCATCCGATCTTATCATTTCTTCGGCAAAACGATTCATTTTGCTAATTACTAACTATCTCTAGAAGGTACAAATCCTCTATCTTTAAACTGTAGGAGATATAACTTTTTCCAAATTAGGGGGCGGGAGGGGGCGTGGCCAAAATTTGAAAACAAACTTGATCTGCGTGCAGATAAAAAAAGCATTTGTCCCATACATGTCAAACCTCTATCTCTTACCATCTCTGAGATCTAGGTGTTCATACAGACGGACGGACGGACGGACGGACAGACGGACAAGGCTAAATCGACTCGGCTGTTGATGCTGATCAAGAATATATATACTTTATATGCTCGGAAAATGATTCCTTCTGCCTGTTACATACATTTGCACGACTTTACACACCCTTTTACTCTACGAGTAACGGGTATAAAAT